>JASVEL010005903.1:0-147643 GCA_032618575.1 Nicotiana noctiflora
CCAAAATCACCCTACGGAGCTACTGCAACTGTCGGAATTCCATTCCGACTCCCGGATCAAAATCTCAACTATCGATGGGATTTCGCCAAAATTTAACCTTAGCCAATTCAAGCCTATTTCTACACCATGCCTCCAAATTCAATTCCGATCGCTCCCTAAGTCACAAATCACCCCCCGGAACTAACCGAATCATCAGAATCCGATTCCGAGCCCTCAAACCAAATAGTCAACTCCGGGTTGACTTTTCTTATTCAAGTTTCCTTCAAAAGGCTATATGCCTCATTTCCAATCCAATTCACTCCTAACTTCCCCGATAGACTCTAACACCGATATAAAAGCATAAATCATGTAGTTACAACATAACGGGGTGGTAATTACCATGACGACGGGCCGAGTCGTCACACTGTGTTTTCATCTTATTAGAGTTGGTTAGTTGCAAGACTGACCACTCTTTGTTATTCATTTCACTTGTGACCCCTTTTTGTAGTTTTCAATTTTAGCCAATTTTAAACTATTTTAAACATGTTTTCAAAATTAACCACTTTTCAAATTACTACACTACTGCAGCTATAACCAATTTCACCTAAGCATACTAGGTATTAACAGTAATCAGCTAACACAAAATTGTTGCAAACATAGCCCTTCTCATACCAAATTACATACATAGCCATGAAATCAGAGTTACTTATCATTTAACCAAAACTCAGAGAAGAGATTGAATATTGTTGAATTTTAATCAAAAGACTCATAATCCAGATTCCAAAACACAGTATATCGATTGAATATGAAGCAGGCATATTCAGAACTTTCTTATGTTCAAAAAGGCTACTGAAAACCCTAATCGTGCTCACATGTACTTGACTAAGCATAGACATGTAGAACTCATAAAAGAAGATTCAAAAGAAGACATGGTTTAAACAGAACAACAGTGATTTCTAGAAGATAAGGACTAATTTGAACATGCAGTGATTCATGCGACTAAATAAAAGAATCTAGATAGAAGACATGATAATAGACATGAAGATGAAGAGGAAACAAACAAATAAAACATGCCTTAACAGAGATAAGATGAAGAAAAATGGATTTTCAGAGAAGATAAACCTAATATATCATGCAATGGCTTAAACGGCTAATGAAAGAAAACATACTAGAAACATACTGGAAAACATGAGAAAGCAACAAGCAAAGACAAACAGAAAAATCATAGAAAAAATAAACAAAAAAGGGGGAAAAGGACTTAGCTTGCAGGATTTGTTTCCTGAGCTTCCTTTCCTCGTTATTTCTTTTTCTTTTTTTTTTCTTTTTCTTTTTCCAGTTTTCTTTTCTTTTTCTTATTTCTATTTTGTCTTATTTTCAGATCCAAGACTTCAGCTTTGAAGTCTTTTTGTTTGGGGATGGGTGTTAGAGGTGAAAAAGGTGAGATCTTTTGGTAGTGGTTTGTTTGAGTCGCCGGAGTTAGGGTTCCGGTGACTTTCTTTTAAAGATTCGAGGAGTTGGGGTGATATTAGAGGGAAGTATCTTAGGTAGGGTGGAAGATCAGGAGATTGTGGTTCTATGGTGTTAGTTTGGGAGCTGGTCTCATAGTTTGTGGTCACCGGAGAAGAGTTCCGGTGGCCGGAATTTCAAGAAGCTAAGTTGTTTTGAGGTTTCTTGGGGTTTCTTATGGTGGTTTGGGGTGAAGAAGTAGAAGAAGACAGAGAGGGAGATGAGAGGTGGCCGGAGACTGCCATGGGAGACGGGCAGTCTCCATCACCGGTGAACCTTCGAGAAGGTGAAAGGTGGGAGAAGAAGAAGAGATAGGGGCGGCTAGGGTTTGATCAATTGAGAAATGGCCGGTTGTCTCTAGATATGGTGTTTAAATACCCATTATGGTTGACTGGTCCTTGGACGTTGGATCACTCAAGATCAACGGTCAGGATTATTTTGCCCCAAACGATGCTGTTCAGAGTTAATTGAGAGATGCACATTTGTCTGTTGGATTTTGAGGCACGGACGGCTCAGATTAATTCCAAAATCTTTATTATGAGATTAATTTCAGATAAATCTCAACCGTTGGATCCAGTGTTATGAACGGCTGAGATTCTTTCAATTTAAGTCATTTGGACCGGGTATTTGAGAATGCTTTGGGCCAATGTATTTTGGTTAGCATTTGGCCCAATTTCCTTTTCTTTGTATTTTCCTTGTATTCTCTTCGTATTTTAATTATTTTTGTGGTATTTTCCTTTTGTATTTAATTTTTTTTATTATTTTCAATTATTCAATTTCCTACTTCCACTAATTTTCTGATATTTTTTGACGATTTTCTACTATTTTTCCCTTAATTTCCGTTATTAATGCCCTTTTTTGTTAATTTTCTTTTTAACTACTTAAATTAAAATACTTGTATTTAAATTTTTTTTTATTTTCTAATTGTTCAATCACATAAATGCATCTTATTTCAATCAAAACATGTAATTGCACCCAAAAATACTATTTATTTTAATTTTGGAGTTTATTGCTTAGAGCAAAAATCACGTGCTCATAGCTGCCCCTCTTTGCTCGGGAACACGATAGAGTTTCAGTGCAAAGTCAAGTGAGCAGTAATGAGAGATTTTTGCCCACCGGCATATTCCGTGAGAAGCATTTTTGAAAATCTGTTGACCGCACCCAGCCTCAGAGGTTGCCTACATATCCTAGGCTAAACAGGAATTAGGTCAGTGTAGTTCGGGAAGGTCTGACAATTAAAAACTACCAGACTTATTGTTGCATTAACACTGTTATGACTTACTGACCTACTCCTTATTACACCAGGGGGTAAAAATGTAAAATGAAGAAGCTATTCTAAGCTATAATGCTACGTGTTACAATTGGTCCTATCTAACTTCTTGTCTCTTTATTCTTCTTCGTCTCTTTTTACTTGATTTTCTGTGCGGCTATTTTTCTTTTTGTTGATTTTTATTCCTTGCTTCCTTTTTTTTTATTTTCGATGATACTCCTCGCCTTTAAACTGATACCTGCTCAAAACAAAACAAAACAACAAACTTTTCTTCTGCCCCAGTGTGTGCTTTTCGTGTTACGGTGTTACTCATGTTAGCTAGCACAAACCAAAATTGCAAAAATTAAAATTGCAGAAATGTATTCCCTTATTATACAGGTGGGCGCCTGAACAGAAATTAAAATTGCAGAAATGTATTCCCTTGTTATACAGGTGGGCGCCTGAACAGAAATTAAAATTGCAGAAATGTACTCCTTGTTATATAGGTGGGCGCCTGAACAGAAATTAAAAATTGCAGAAATGTATTCCCTTGTTATACAGGTGGGCGCCTGAACAGAAATTAAAATTGCAGAAATGTATTCCCTTGTTATACAGTGGGCGCTTGAACAGAAATTAAAATTACAAAAATGTATTCTCTTGTTATACAGGTGGGCGCCTGAACAAGAATTAAAATTGCAGAAAAGTATTCCCTTGTTATCCAGGTGGGCGCCTGATGCATGAAATGTGAAATGCAGAAAAGTATTCCCTTGTTATCCAGGTGGGCGCGTGATGCATGAAATGCAAATGCAGAAAAATATTCCCTTGTTATCTAGGTGGGCGCATGATGCATGAAATGCGAAAAGCGGAAAAGTATTCCCTTGTTATCCAGGTGGGCGCCTGATGCATGAAATGCGAATGCAAAAAAGTATTCCCTTGTTATCCAGGTGGGCGCCTGATGCATGAAATGCAAATGCAGAAAAGTATTCCCTCAGTTTGATAACTGGGGTGTGAATTTAAAAGATGATACCTTCATGTTGTTTTTGGTGTTTTCTTGATTGAGTGATTCCTTCACCCATGGATTCCTCCATTTATTGTTGAACTTTCTTTTTAGTGTTTTTTCTCTTTTCACATTGGTCACATTAACTTTAAAGTGATTAGTGACAATTTTCTCCTGTCTAAATCACAAAAACAAAATCTTATTAGTTATAAGTTGCTGGCAACTGGCATCTGCCGCTCCTGCCTTTTATTGCCTTTCTTTTTTTTTTGCTTTTCTTTTGCTGTGCAATATTTCAGTTGACTATCTTTTGTAAACTCTTTTTGTATCTTTCTTGGATTTTCACCTTTGTTTTCTTTTCTTTTGGCTCTGATTGCCACCCTTCTTTATTTATTTTCAACTCATATTTCCTTTCTTTCTTTTCTGATCCTGTGTTATTTTAGCTCTTATCATCAAAAGCTGGTAGTTAGCTTTCAAAGGAAAAACAATGAAATGCAGGAAAATGAATTTCAAAAGGGTAAGGGTGTTTTTGGAGAAGTGATAGGACTTATCTGGGTATGTTGGCTGATTCCATTGACCATGCCATGTATTTAAACTCCGACCCAGTTTGTTCAATCCATTATTCCAATTCCAACTTTCTTGCAACCCAAACCGATCTTATTTTCATTGCTTTTCTCTTTTTCCAAAATAAACCTCGCAATCGCCTTATGGTGCCGTGAAAGGTTTTCACCAATAAGACTCTCTCATTTATTTCTCCCAACCTCACAATCGCCTTGTAGTGCCGGTAAAGGTTTTCACTGACAAGACTCTCTCATTTTATTTCTCTCAACCTCACGGTCGTCTCACGGTGCCGATTAAGGTTTTCACCGATGAGACTCTCTCATTTTTCTTTCTATATATTTTCTTTTGTCTTTTGTTTTTTCTGAACCACTGGTGTTGCCCGTGCCCTATTTTTCCTTTATTCCCATTGTATTTGTTATTTTCTTAAAATTGATTAGAAGGTCTTTCTTTGGACCGTAGTATGGCTTTTGAATGGGTTAAAAAAGTAGGATATAAAGGCTCAAAAGTTTACGAGGGTTTAAAAATATTTACAACTCTCGGAATTATAAAACATAACTTCTGCCCTAGTTTTAATATGTGGGGGATTTTTGGATTTTTCCTTTATTGTGACTGAACCTCAATGAGGCTGCCTACGCACCCTTTCGGGATCAAGTCAAACGTAGTTCAGACTACGCCAATTAATTCATGGTTTTCTATTCACTTTTCCCGATTTTCTTTGTCTTTTCTTTTGTTTGTATTTTTCTCTTTTTTTTTTCATTTTCTATTTTTCTTTTGCATCATAAGTGATTCTGAGAGAGGGGTATGAAAGAATAGATCGAACACGGCTCAAAGGGGATGTCAATGGACAAAGTGTTTGGATAGAGAATTTTTGCCTTCATCATTTCAATCCCAAAATCACAACAAAATACAATTATACAAATGAAAAGGAATCATACATAGTATCTTTTGACTGCATCTGAATTAATAGCAGTCTCTACGCATTTCCCTTCAACATCTATCAGATATAGTGACCCATTAGACAACACCCGTGATACCATGAATGGCCCTTGCCAGTTTGGCGCAAGTTTGCCTTTTGCTTCAGCCCAATGCGGTAAGATACAACTCAATACCAGTTATCCAACTTCAAACTTCCGAGGACGCACCTTCTTATTATATGCTCTAGCCATTCTTTGTTGATGTAATTGCCCATGGCAAACAGCTGCTAACCTCTTCTCATCAATCAGATTTAATTGTTCCAATCGAGCTTTTACCCATTCATCGTCATCAATCCCAGCCTCAACTATGATTTGAAGTGACGGTTTGTCGATTTCTGCGGGTATAACAGCCTCTGTCCCATACACCAATGAATAGGGTGTGGCGCCAATAGAAGTACGCACTGTTGTGCGATAACCCATAAGAGCGAAAGGCAACTTCTCATGCCAATGTCTAGACTCTTCCACCATTTTCCTGAGGATCTTCTTTTTATTCTTATTTGCAGCTTCTACTACTCCATTTCCCTTTGGCCTGTAAGGTGTAGAGTTACAATGCAACATCTTAAATCTCTGACATGCTTCCGCCATGAGGTGACTGTTCAAATTTGCCCGGTTGTCTGTGATTATTACTTTGGGAATTCCAAATCGGCATATAATATTTTCATGCACGAAATCCACCACGGCTTTCTTCGTTACCGCCTTGAATGTCTTTGCCTCCACCCATTTAGTAATGTAGTCAGTCGCGACCAAGATGAATCTATGTCCATTAGAAGCTGCAGGCTCTATTGGTCCAATAACATCCATGTCCCAAGCAACATATGGCCAAGGTGCAGACATCGTATGCAATTCATAAGGTGGGGAGTGAATTAAATCTCCATGTACTTGGCATTGGTGGCATTTCTTCACATACCTGATACAGTCCCGCTCCATGGTGAGCCAATAATATCTCGCTCTCAAAATCTTCTTTGCTAAGATATACCCGCTCATATGAGGTCCTGCAAGCTCCAGCGTGCACCTCAGTCATAATCATATCAGCTTGTTGCGCATCCACACATCTCAGCAAGCCCAATTCGGGTGTTATTTTATATATAATTCCTCCACTGAGGAAAAAGCCATTCACCAAGCGTCTTACAACTCTCTTCTGATCTCCGGTGGCTTGTTCTGGGTATTTTCCTGTCTTAAAGTATTCCTTGATATCGTGATATCACGGTTCCCCATCGAACTCTCCTTCCACAACAAAATAGTAAGCATTTTGATCATACACCTATATTTGGAGTGGAACTATATAGGCTTTATCCGGATGATGTAACATAGAGGATAGTATGGCCAGAGCATCCGCTACTTCATTGTGCATTCGTGGGATATGTTTGAACTCTATGGATTGGAACCTTTGGGACAGTTCATGTAGACAATGCCGATAAGGTATCATTTTCAAATCTCTTGTCTCCCATTCTCCCTGAATTTGATGTATCAAAAGATCCAAGTCACCCATGACCAAAATCTCTTGAACACCCATATCTATTGTGTCACGACCCCGATCTCGGTCATGATGGCGCCTAACACAACTGCTAGGCAAGTCCCGACCATTTACCCTCTCATCCCGAGCATGAAGCTCAAATCAATTACCTGGATATTATTATCAACAATAAAGCTAAACTGAATAACCACCCAAAGATCTAGGGTCACGAGTCTATAGCCTCTAAACATGATCGGATAACAATATCTAAACCAAATACTCAAGTATCAATAATGTATATACAAAGGAAAACTGGAATAAGAAGAGAAGCCAGGTCCTGCAAACGCCAGCAGCTACCTCAGCAACTCGGATAAATACTGATAAAAGCTGGAGTGCTCGTCTATCCCTCCTGTGTACCTGAATCTGCACACAAAGGTGCAAGGAGTAAGAGTGAGTACTAAGTACTCAGTAAGTAATAAATATATATAAGTAGCTGAAAGTAAGAAATCCACATAATACCACATAATGAAGCTAAACTACATTTCGATTCCTCCTACGGACTAGTAACAACAATAGTACATTAATAATATCACAGATAATTCACAGACAAAGATGCAATGCAAAGCACATAATCGCTACGGCGTGTAGCCCGATCCATTTAACGTTGACAACACTCAATACACATAACCGCTACGGCGTGTAGCCCGATCCATTTAACATCGACGGTGCTCACTGGGGATGTGTACAGACTCCGGAGGGGCTCCTACAGCCCAAGTGCAATACTGCTGCGGCGTGCAGCCCGATCCTTATATCAACCGCTGCGGCATGCAGCCCAATCCATCCTCAGTCCACAACATGCATATGAGTGACACAACAGCTCAACTTATTTAATTCCAGAATCCAATTCATTTAATTATGAAAATACTTTATTGCTTATTTCATTTTCCAAAACAGATGACTTAGCATTTCAATACGGTGCTTTCAAACCAGGACTGAGATCAGTGATTAAGCAATTAGAGCTATCACATATATAACTCCCATAGGGATACTACAGGTCGGCACAAGGCCCCAAACATGGTTTATAGCCCACAAAATATACCTAACACAATGTGCGTTTCAACCGCATATATTATTCACATCCAGGATGAACTAAGTCTCAATCCCCAGTGACAATTAATCCCGTACCTGCCACGGGGTGCGAGCCACGCCCTACTAGCGTCACAATGTGCTAAACCGGGGTTTCGAACCCTTAGGCTACCATATACACTAACTACTCACCTCTAGCTGGCCGTAGACTCGTCCGCAATGCCTTTTTCTTTGGAACTCGCTACCTCGCGCGTAGAATCTAGTCAAACCACAATAATTATGTCAATTATGGGTCAAAGAAATATAACCCAATTCAATTTATACGAAATACATGATATTACACCAAGTTGGTAAAACCCGAGCCCCGGGCCCACTTCTCGAAAAATTCCAAAAATCATACCAGCAGATTTATCGTCTCCCCACGAGTCCGTGCATATAAAATTTATCAAAATCGGAGTTCGAATGGCCTTTCAAAACCCAAAAATTCGTTTTCATGATTTAGGCCCTAATTCTTCACAAATTCTACCAATTTCAGGAATCTTGGTGTTGATTCTAACATACAATCATGTTATTGAGTAAAAAAACTTACCTCCAACAATTACCCATTGATTTCTCTCTTAATAATCGCCTCAGAAGCTTCTTCTTGTTCCAAAATTGGAAGAAAACTCGACCTGCTCATTAGAGGTATACTGTTCACGCGTTTTCCTGCTCCCAATGGATTCCTTGTGAAATTCGAATGAATTTAGGCTTTTGAATCACTCAATTTGACCTTATAATGAAGGAGATATGTAGGTTTTAAGATTTGCAAATAGTGCAGGTTTTTAATACGCCGTCAGGGGCTGTTTCGTCATTAACCTGAAAATCTGGGCAACTTTAATAAAATGGCCATAAAATCCTCATACGATGTCCAAATTCGATGATTCTTTTTGCTACGGGTCCATAAATACGATACGGATCTAATGCTTCATTCAAAATAGTAATCAGAGCTCATGTGTTCAATATGATATCATTTATGCTTGAAGAAACGATGTCGAAGCATAAGAAAAATGAGCATAACGCAACCCAAACCTATCTGAAACTCACCGAGCTCCTCGGGACTGCATACGAAC
The DNA here is from genome assembly GCA_032618575.1 of Nicotiana noctiflora. Classification (NCBI taxonomy): domain Eukaryota; kingdom Viridiplantae; phylum Streptophyta; class Magnoliopsida; order Solanales; family Solanaceae; genus Nicotiana; species Nicotiana noctiflora. Next base: position 8,912 of record JASVEL010005903.1, read on the forward strand.
ATACTACATGCCACATATGATCATGCAAACTTAGTTTCACTCTCAAAACACCAAAACTAACATCAAAACATCAAATTTACATCGGATTCAAGCCTAAGTTCTTCTAAAACTTCCGAAACTTGCATTTGATCTAAAATTCGACCTAAACACCTCCGAATGACTTGAAACTTTGCACGCATATCCAAAATCACCTAATGGAGCTACTGCAACTCTCAAAATTCCATTCCGAGCCCCGGATCAAAATCTCACCTACCATTCGGATTTTACCAAACTTCAAGCCTAAAACTACACCGGACCTCCGAATTCGATTCCGATTGCTCTCCTAAGTCTTAAATGATCCCCCGGATCTATTCGAATTATCATAATTAAATTCCGAGCTGTCTAACTCACCGGTCAATATTCGGTTGACTTTTCCAACCTATTCTTCTCATAAAGAGATTTATGGCCTCATTTCTATTCTAATTCTCACCGATTTTCCTCTAACTCTCCAAATACATATAAATTAGCATATTGAAGTATTAAATGAAGAAAATGGGGTGATAACTCCCGTAAAGACGGACCGGGTCGTTACATATTGCGATCCTTAATCCCAATACACGCCTCGTATTCGGCACTATTGTTGGTACAGAAAAATCGAAGCTGAGCGGTAACGGGATAGTGTTAACCTATTTCTGAAATAAGCATAGCTCCAATCCCAACTCCTTTACTGTTGACGGCTCCGTCGAAGTGCATCTTCCATCCCGGCATATCACTTCGTTCCATTTCTTCGACATTCATTGCCTCCTCATCCGGAAAGTATGTTTTTTGTGGCTCATATTCATCATCCACTGGATTTTCTGCTAGGTGATCTGCAACTGCTTGTGCCTTCATCGCCGTACGTGTTACATAAATGATGTCAAATTCTGTGAGCAGAATCTGCCATTTAGCAAGTCTCCCCGTAGGCATGGGCTTCTAGAATATATACTTCAGAGGGTCTAACCGTGATATCAGGTATGTGGTGTATGCTGACAAATAGTGCTTCAATTTCTGAGCCACCCAGGTTAATGCACAACATGTTCTCTCTAACCGAGTATATTTTACCTCGTAAGATGTGAATTTCTTACTAAGGTAATATATAGCTTTCTCTTTCTTGCCAGTCTCATCATGCTTCCCTAGTACACAGCCAAAGGAATTATCAAGCACTGTCAAATATAAGATCAAAGGTCTTCCCGGCTCCGGAGGAACTAACACTCGGGGATTTGCCAAATATTCCTTGATTTTATCGAAGGCTTCCTGACATTCATCAGTCCATTTCACTGCAGCATCCCTTTTTAACAACTTGAAGATAGGTTCATATGTTGATGTCAACTGAGCGATGAACCGGCTAATATAATTCAGCCTGCCTAATAAGCTCATTACTTCCTTCTTGTTCTTCGACGGAGGCAAACTTTGGATGGATTTTATCTTCGACGGATCTAGTTCAATGCCTCGCTGACTTACTATAAATCCTAATAGCTTCCCTGAAGGTACTCCAAAAGCACATTTTGTAGGATTGAGTTTAAGATTATACCTTCGAAGTCTTTGGAAAAACTTCCTCAAGTCCTTGACATGATCATGTTGCTTCTTGGACTTTATGATGACGTCGTCCACATACACTTCAATTTCTCGATGCATCATATCATGAAACATTGTGGTCGTTGCCCTTATATAAGTAGCTCCGGCATTCTTTAACCCAAACGAAATCACTCTATAGCAGTATGTTCCCCAAGGCATGATAAAAGCAGTTTTCTCCGTATCTTCTTCGTCCATTAGGATCTGGTGATAACCCGCATAGCAATCTATAAAATAGCCAATTTCATGCTTGGTGCAATTGTCGATTAATATGTGGATATTCGACAATGGGAAGTCATCATTTGGACTGGCCTTATTGAGGTCTCTGTAATCCACACACACTCTAGTTTTTCCGTCTTTCTTTGGAACTGGCACAACATTTGCTAACCAGGTAGGGTATTTGGTAACTCGTATGACCTTTGTGTCAAACTGCTTATTCACCTATTCTTTTATCTTCACGCTGATGTCCGTTTTAAACTTTCTCAACTTTTGCTTTACCGGCCTGCATTCGGGATAAATAGGCAACTTGTGTACTACCAAATCAGTGCGGGCATGTCATCATAGGACCAATCAAAGATGTCCTTGTATTCTTGCAAGTACTTTATTAGCTCCTCTCTGAGGGAAGCTTCTAGATGTACACTGATTTTTGTCTCCCGAACATTATCCTCATTCCCCAAATTAATAGATTGTGTCTCACTCAAGTTTGGTTTGGGTTTTTTCTCACATTGATTCAAGTCTTTACTTATTTCCTCCAGTATTTCCTCATCTTCATATTCTATTTCACTCTTATTTTCAATTTCTTGTATAATAATTCGATTGTTAAAACTGGGCCGGGAATCCTTCATGCATGACATATCATCAAAATCAGCGCATATTGAATTGTACAAAAGGAAGAAAGAAAAATTAATAAAAATAAGGCAAAAATGAAGAAAGAAGAAGAAATTGCATTTCATTGATATTTTTTTTTTCAAAAAGATGACAAAGTTTGGATACATTTGATTTCAGTGGGGTGTGGGGATTACAAAAAATAAAATTGCTTTTGGGAAAGGATGATATATTTTTAAAGCTAACTACCAAGACTCCCTCCAGATTGGGAAAGGAGTGGCTTCCCAATTGAGTGCAACACTGGGCCCCGCAAACTGGATATCCATCTTACTGGTCCCCTCGCCCATCTCCACCATGTTCACATCCCCAAATAACATTTCAAACCCCACGAGATGTTCCGCATCTGGCCTTATCTCAGCATATCTTGACGCAGCAGTCATCAAATGTTGTTGTGTACCAAGCTTAGTGGAGGTGTCAGATAATTTTGGGACTGGTTTCTAGAGGGTCAAACTTTTCTTCTTGGTTATTTTTGCTTTCTGGGTGTCGGTATAGGTAGATTTAAAGCCCAAACCAAAGGTATCATTGTTTCCCAGTAGATGGACAGGTTGTGTTATTCCCTGTAAAGCTATCCCCAAACCTTTTCCAGGTGTGAACCCATTTCTGATCATCTCTTTGGATACCATTATTGTGGTAGATGCCACCGCAGGGATTGGCAAGCTCTCTCCTTCGTCTATCTTGTTAACTACCACAGTGTCTGTCACCTGATACACCGATGGGCCCTTGTCCCCCTCGACTTCCTCAAAAGGCATTATGGTATTACAAGCGTCTTCCTCTCAGTGCACTGTAATTTCTTGCTATTCCCATTCGAACTTTACCATTTGGTGTAGGGAAGATGGTACAGCTTTGGCCGCATGGATCCATGGCCGTCCCAGCAATAGATTATAAGACACAATGACGTCCAACACCTGAAATTTCATGGTGACCTCCAGCACAATATCTCCCAAGGTATTTTTGCTTCCTCCATCAAACCCTCGAACACTCACACTATTTCGACGAATTTTGTCAGGATTAATCTTCAATTTTCGGAGAGTCGAGAGTGGACAAATGTTTGCACTCGACCCGTTGTCTATTAAAACCCGAGTAACCACCGATTCTTCACTTTTAATGGTGAGATAGAGTGCCGTGTTGTGTTCAGTCCTTTCATCAGGCAATTCATTGTCCGACAATGTTATCTTGTTCGACTCAAAAAATTTGTTGTTGATCTTCTCAAGATGGCAGACTGAGATTTTTTCGGGGACATATGCTTCATTCAGTATTTTTAACAGCGCCTTCCTGTGCTCCTCTGAGTGAATTAGCAATGAAAGCAATGATATTTGTGCGGGCGTCTTTCTCAGTTGTTCTACTATTGAGTAGTCTTGAGCTTTTATTTTCTTCAAAAACTCTTCTGCTTCTTCTTTAGAGACCGGCTTCTTCACATGACTCTCCTTTACCACCTTCATTTTTCTTAACTCTTTCGGGGCAACACACCGCCCGTAACGAGTGAGGCCGTGTATTTCATTGACCTCCACTGTAACTTCTTTTCCACTGTACATTACTGTGACCTTGTTGTAGTTCCAAGGTATGGCTTTAGTATTTACCACCGGTATTTGCACCACCGGCTTTATAACTACCGGTTCCATGTATGCTCCTTTCACTGTCAATAAAGGCTTAGCTCTTGGCACCACAATTTTCATAGTCTCAACCACTGGCGGCTTTTTCACTGGCAACTCAGCTTTTGCTTTCTCTTTCTCGGCCTCTTTCTCCACTTTACTGTTGGCCTTTATCATCATTACTGATTGGGACAACTTCTTGTTGTTCTCTTTTTGTTCTAACTCTATTGTATGTGTCTCATGATGAGTTGGTAATGAATTCTGGGTAATGTTTGGAGTCTCTAGAGCCTGCACCTTGATCCTCCTACTGTCACTGAGCTCTTGTATAGTAGATTTCAAGTGCCAACACTTTTCAGTATCGTGCCCCGGTGCCCCGGAGCAATATTCACATCTGAGTGACTGGTCAATGTTTCTGGGAGGTGGGTTTGGCAGTTTTGGCTCAATTGGGTTTAGCATTCCCAACTCGTTCAAACGATGATAGAGGCTGGTATAAGACTCCCCCAGTGGGGTGAATGTTTTCTTCATTTGGGCTCTATCTTTCATTTCTGGATCAGGTCGAAAGCTGGGTCTATTTGGGTTCTTATAAGTTCTGGAAGGAGGTAGGTGTTCTGTGTATGATAGACATTTTGTGGAGCTTGGGCTCGCCATACATGTGGAGGCGATGGGTAATGTTAAGCATGTGGGATGGGATAATGTGAGGTAGTGGGTGGGTAATATGGTGGAGGTGGGTTGTAAGGTGCTTGAGAGTATGATTGGTACGGGTGGGGTGGGTGATGGTATGTATTTTGACTCCGAGTCCATGGTCTACTTTCTACAACTGAAACCTCTTCCTTCTTCTTCTTTCCAATAGACCCTCCATTTCCGGTTTGTATCGCCTGATTCGTGGCCTTGATAGTATAAAAGCTCATGATTTTGTTGGTTTTCAATCCTTCCTCTACAAAAATCCCCATTTTCACTACTTCATTGAAATTCTTACCAATAGCCGACACCAGATGGCCATAGTAAGTAGGCTCTAAGGCCTGCCGAAAATAATCTACCATTTCAGTCTCCTTCATAGGAGGATCCACTCGTGCCGCTTGTTCTCTCCATCTAAAGCCGTACTCCCGAAAACTTTCTCCGGGCTTCTTTTCCATCTTCGTAAGCGACAGCCTGTCTGGAATTATCTCCAAGTTGTACTGGAAGTGGTTAGCAAATGATTGAGCTAGATCGTCCCAGATGAACCATCTAGTGTGATCCTGACGTGTATACCACTCCAGCGCAGAACCGCTCAAACTCTGACTAAAGTATGCCATCAAAAGTTCATCTTTTCCCCCTGCACCACGCATATTGCTGCAATAACTCCTGAGATGGGCTACAGGATCCCCGTGTCCATCGTACATGTCGAATTTAGGCAGCCTAAACCCAATCGGGAGCTGCACTTCTGGGAGCAAACACAAATCTTTGTATGCTACACTGACTTGGCCTCCTAGCCCTTGTATGTTACGAAAAGATTGTTCTAAACTCCTCATCTTCCGTGCCATTTCCTCTTGTTCCAAGTTCCTGACGGGCTTTTCTTCCGTCATCTCCATTAGTGGGGTATAGGAGTCATGCTGCCTAAACGTCGGCTCTGGCGGATAGTAATAGGTGTCTTGCACATGGAACACTGGTTCACTTGACGACCTATGCAGGGCAACAAAGTAGTGGTGCCACATACACCGGGGCGACTTGTGGTGGTTGAGGTGGAATTTGCTTGGACAGTGATGGTGGTGCTTGTGAAGTATTGGCATAGTAGTGATGGTAATCTGGGTACGTGGAGGATGAGTTCATGGTAGGTGGCTCGGGATTAGGATTGGCAGGAGGGACATATGCTGGATTGGCTGGATATGTGGGTAAAGGTTGACCCCTGGACCAAGCTTGGTACATTTCTGACATTTGCTGCTTGAGTTTATACATCTCCTCCTTCATCCCCGCAACATCCACAACCTCCTCTTCTTGTACTGGGTCCATGATAGTTGGCTCAATTTTCCGAGACACAACCTTAGTCATAGTTTTTGATCGTGTGTTGTAATGATGATTTGCAGAGTACCAGTCGCCAGCTGAAATCTGATTCTCATAAACAACAATGCAACGATTAAAAATCATAACTTTTGCCTTTGATCGTTATGCATCATCCCGACATTTATTCCATTATGAACCAACATCCGTTTCTTATTCAATCATCTCTTTTCTTTCTTTCTTTTTCTTCTTTTTTTGTTTTCTTCTTTTTCCATTCATCTTTCTTTTTTTCTTTTTCTCTTTTCTTCTCTTTTTTATTATTATTTTTTTTCGTTCTTTTTCTTTTCTTTCTTCTTTTCTTTATTGATTTTTGTTCCTATATATTTGCCTATCGTTCAGAGAATTGATATAAAGTGGAAAAAGATTAGCAACAACTTCTTTGATCTTTTCATTGATACTAAAAAACATTGATTTACAAAATGATGTTGTGCTACTAATGCAAAAAGAAATACGAATAAAAAATGCATGCCCTATGAGTACATTAATGCTCCTAATGCCCGCGAGACGTCGTTAGGTCTTGCCGCGGGCCTATATGCCAATCCACTTTGGAGCCTATGTAGGTCGGACATGACTTGCTTCACGAAGAACTTCACGGCTGATGCAAATGTTGCGTGGGACATATCTTCACACAATTGGTATTTTGTGGTGATGTACTGAGCAATATGGACAATTCTTTCTCGAATGACCCCTTTTTCTTGAAGTAGCTTGCTGATCTGTTTGGCATGAGCGTCTAATGTTTGTTGGTTCTCTTTCTGTAGCTGTTGTAACTCGAACTCTAATCGAGCTATAGTCGTGTAACAATGCTCTCTTTCTTCTTCAAGCTCTTTGATTATTTTGTTACTTTTGACTGTGGGTGTGATGACTTTCTTTCTCAATCGAGCTACCTCAACTTCATTTCTATCTTGTAGTTGCTGAACTATTCTTACTCTTTCCTCGGCGTCCCTGGCCAGTTGCTTCCGAACTCTGACTAACTCCTTTTCTGCTTTGTCAAGATCGAAGCTGTAGTCATTTACTTTACGCCGAAGATTTTCAATTAGCTTCTCGTCTCGGGCTAAGCGAACCGGGGTCTCGGATTCAATTTTCATTTTTGCAACTTGAGGCATTAGAATTTCATTCTCCTTTTTCAGGTGCTTCTTTTCTCCTTCGTCAGATGTTGCCTGTAAACTGCTCTCGAATTGGAGATCTCGCAACTATTTTTCTAGCAAGCCGATTTTGGCCTTATACTCATTTTCTTTGGCCACCCAATTTCCGTATTCCTTAGACTGCTCAGCCAAATCTTGAACGTGAGGTCTTTTTAATGGTCTATCATGCTCAATATCCCTCGATACCATGCGGCGTATCCTGGCGATACTTCTCCCTGAGCTCTGTTTTTCACACGAGTTTCTATTTTCAAATTTTGACACTCATTCCAAATCTGTCGGACCTTTGTTTCCGGGAATTGCCCATCCGAACTAATCTCTATTGCTTGCAAACTGAGGTCCCCATCCTTTGGTATAACTTGATATCTTCCAAGCTATCGTAGGACCCTGTACAAGGCATAAGGCTGGATACTTTTTAAACCCATTCAAGAAGTGTGACCCTTCCGTCGGCATGTAAATCACCTCATCGAGGGGCAACCATCAGTATGCCCAATCGATTTGGCTATCGGTCAACGATCGTAGATATGAAATCCAACCTTTAACTCCCTCTAGCAGTATAACTTCTTTTGTTCTCGTATAGAATTCTTCGAGGCACGTTCTGTCAGTCGGCCCATAGCTTGAGAATGAAGGACGATGGCATAGATGTTCTATTAACCAGATTTGCAGAATCAAGTTACATCCCTCAAAGAAGTTGTACCCTGCTTTACATGTTGTCAGGGCACAGTAGATGTCGGCTATGATCAATGGGGCCAAAGTGCAATTATCTTGTACAATCAAAGTGCTGGCCACCCCGGCGACTCTTGTATGAATGTGCCCGTCTTTTCTTGGAAATATGATTATCCCGAGGAATGTCACCGAAAAAGCGAATCGTCGATGTTCCTCCCATTTGGCTCGGTTGGACTTGCTACAGCGGTTGTTCGTGGAGTCATTGAGACCCCCGACATGTCCATATCTACTGTTAATGAAGTTCAAGGAGCAGAACCCATTAACTAAATCCTCATTGTGGACGTTCGGAGCAATCTTCAAAGAGTCTAGGAAGCGGTGCACCGATATCACTCTTGGAGCCACCGGATATTTCTTTTTTAAGGGGACCTCATTTTTCCCTATGTAGTAAGAAACTTCCTCAAGAGTGGGAGTGAGTTCAAAGACCGAAAAATGTAGAACATTGTGCGCAGGATCCCAGCATGTAACAAGTGCTCGGATTATATCGCATAGGGAAACTATGTCCATTAATCCCGTAAGTTCCTTCAGATAACATTTGACCCCATTCTGTCCTTCTTGTCCCATGTCGTTCCACCATAATCTTAGCTCCAAAGGGATTCTATTCATTAAAGTAAGGGGTTCATTCTGTATCGTGCTCATCCTGCACATCTATTAAAAGCGATTTTGTTTTAGAAAAGAGGAAAATATTTTTCAAAGCAAATTTTCATTTTATAACCTTCTCAGGTTTTTATTTTGAAAAAGGAAAAGACATGACTTTTGAAGTGGCCATTTTTGCCAAAACAACCTTCCGGCGTCCTTTCGGAACATTCGGCTATTTCCAAAAATAGCGATCACCTAGATTATTTGAAATAAAAAATATTTTTGGTCATTTTCAAAATGGCTGGTTGGACCCGTTCAAGGTTTGCCTACGTATCCTACCTAATGGCGAGAATCAAACATGCGTAGTTCGGTCAGATTATTTGACCAATTATTTTAACAACAAAGTTATTTCCTATTTTTCAGACTTTCTAACAACTCTTTTATCAATATTTCTCTCTCTCCTTTTTTTTATTTCTAAATATTCTCTTTCAATTTCCCGGGAATTTTCCGGTCCGCATAACGATCAAAGACAATTAAAAATGCAACACAGAGTATGCTCGATCTTCAATTACCGGGTCACCTGTTCTAGACGGACCCAACCCCTGTGTTGAGTCCCCTAAGTCAGTTATGATGAAAATAATCGTCCCAGACCTATGTTCAATGTCTTATGGTTTTCATAGGATGCTAGACTGTGTACTCAAGTGGACAACTCGGATAGAGGAGGGGGCTACGTATCGGTGACCCGCGGGGTCAATCGGCTTTGTAACTTATCGGGCCTCTGTTTCTTATTTTGGGTATGACTTAACAGAAAGGGGAGTCTCAACCAATACGCACATCCCCGTAGGTGAAGAAGAGAAGTGTTTTCGGCACAATTTATATATACATTCCATATAATATCAAAACGGTAAAACATGTAGCATGTTGTTCAAAGCATATAACAAAGTAAAATAACATCGAGAACGGCAATTCTAACGAGCTCGAACTCTTAGACCCTGAAACCGAAGTTCTGGGTTGCTTATCCCCGGCAGAGTCACCAGAGCTGTCACACCTCCCTTTTCAATACCTCGCTTTTTAAGTTCCCAATTAAGAGAATAGGGTATACCTCCATGTTCAAATACCCCGGGAAGGATATAAGAACAAAGAGGAAGGAGTTTTTCCAAATAACGGACAACCGGTCCGGGATTTTGTTTAATTTTCAGAGTCGCCACTTGGGAAAATAATGGTGTCCCAAGTCACCGGTTAATCCTGAATCCGAGGAAATTGACTCTGTATTACAGTCCGCGAAACTAGAAACCTGGATAAGGAATTCTGTTAACCCGGGAGAAGGTGTTAGGCACTCCCGGATTCCGTGGTTTTAGCACGGTTGCTCAACTATCTTTCTTGATTCTATATGACTTATTATACGCCTTTTAACAATGTTTACGCATTTCAAGCTTTAATATTTTTACGAATTGCGACGTTGCAAAAACGTATTTCGAGTCACACCGCCACCAGTACGCCTGTGACCTTTAATACATTTCGGCTTCGCCGGGATTTATGATTTGAGTGGCACCAAGTGCATACTCTTATTAAGGAAGGTATATTTATTAAATCGTACCTAATAATCGTTTGACGGCTTTTTAATCTTTCGGAAAGGTTGTGGAATTTGCTATAAACCTTCCCGAATCTATTATGTATTTATCATTTATTTATATGGGGGCCCCGCTATTTTTGTTGCCATGCGAGGCTCATCCCATTCGTTTTTTACAGTCCAAACTTAACGTATAACTATATTTTCTATCACTGTTTTTCCCTTAACCAGTTTAATTACCTTATGTTTCCAGAAAAATGAGTTCGAGCCTTATTATTTTGTTATTACTGGGCCTGGACTCCTGGGCTTGTATTCAGCAGACTGACATGGATATCTGGGTTTCAGGAACCCAATTATATTGAGGCTTTCGTTCAGAAGCCCAATTAATATTCGAATCCAATCAAGGCCTGCGTTATATGTTAGGCCCAGACTAAACAAGACAAAGAGAAAGAAACAACATTGAGAATTCATAATATACACAGGTACTTGAAATCAAAAGAATGAAACTCAAATTACACTTTATTTATTGAGAGAAAACAACTGTACAAAACTAACAGTGTCAATTCTGAATCCCAATTATCTAATATGCACAAGACTTAATTAACAAACCGTTTTTACTTTGTTCTTCAATAGCTGATTCAAATTACTGATCCAAGTTATTTACTAGCTAAGTGACAGGATATTATCTAACTATGTAAGACAGGATTAAAACTAACTGGTTCGCTTACTTGTAGCTCGCTCGCTGATACTGGTTATATTTTATCACTGAATTTATTATGAGACTGGTTTATTTGATATAATAAAAATCATTCTTAACTAAACTACAAGTTCGTTTTTGTTGTTATAGCCATTTTTTAAGCTTGTTTAAATCTAACTAACAAGTATCAAATTAAACCATTTACCTGGGGTTGATTGAAATCATTACTATGAATTTAGTGTTATAGGTCTTATTTCGAGATTGATTGGGCTAGTTTTACGGTTTAACCTATTTTAACTAAGTGATTTTTGGCTACTATCACTACATTATCTCTACTTACTACTTATTACATTGTTTCGTTCATGCTTCTACATATACACAATATCTCCTAATGAATTACAGATTCAACTGTTTAAACAGATACAAAGCAGAAACGTAAAATGACAAGAAGTTTTAAGCTCGAATCAAGCTCTTCATTTCATCATAAACTTCAAATTACATAGCTCGAACGAGGATATGTACCTGATTCAGCAAAGAAATCCGATGAGTTCTACGGGAAGGAATAAGTACAATGATTAGAATCAACACAGGCAATGAAACAGTAGCTAGAATGAATCCCCAACAAGCAATTGAATATTATCGCAACAACAAAGCAATAGAGACCCAATGAAACGCAGGAAATCCGCACAGCTCTAAGTATGAACTTCAACCAGAAAACCCAGGCAGCTATATCTACGATACTGTGTGTGAAGTTTTCTGAAAATTTTGATCTCCCAAAATCCAGCCCTTAAACAGGCTCCAAATGGGGGTATTTATAGGTGAGAGATGGTGAAAATTTTGGGGGAAAAAGCTAGAAAGTATTTCTTGTTCCCTCCCCTCCTTTTTTACCAATTCTTACATTTTAGTCCCATTTTCTGTTATGAAATACCTTCCAGCATGTCCTGGAAGGTTCTATTTGATTCCTTTTTGGGGCTTTTACAAGTGTGCCCCTACTTGTTAGCATTATTTACTAAGTTACCTTTTATTTAGGACCAATGTGCCCTTAATCTTGTGCAATATTGTAAAAATCATGAGCCTAAATGTCTTTAGTGTCCCTATAGGCTCTATTAAATCCACAACTTTGCCATTTTCTATTACCTATATGCCCTTAAGGGCATTCACTATTTACCCGACCTGTCCAGGTTAGGTTTATAGTATTCCTAGCTGTTATTTAATTACTGGCCAGTATTTACATTAGTCTTTAAGACCTGGCCTGATTAAACTTCAATTTGGACTTAGCCTTGCAGTTTTGGGCAAATTAGTGAACACAGGCTGGCTAAGGCTTTGCAAGTCTTGCCAACTAGTGAACACAGGCCAATTGGGACCTTGCAAGCCTAGCCTATTAGACTTAAGTCAATTTTATGACACACTCGGCCTATTTAACACTTAGCCAGTGTTTTCATCTTATTAGAGTTGGTCAGTTGCAAGACTGATCACTCTTTGTTATTCATTTCACTTGTGACCCCTTTTTGTAGTTTTCAATTTTAGCCAATTTTAAACTATTTTAAACATGTTTTCAAAATTAACCACTTTTCAGGTTACTACACTATTGCAGCTATAACCAATTCCACCTAAGCATACTAGGTATTAACAGTAATCAACTAATACAAAATTGTTGCAAATATAGCCCTTTTCATACCAAATTGCATACATAGCCATGAAATCAGAGTTACTTATCATTTAACCAAAACTCAGAGAAGAGATTGAATATTTTTGAATTTCAATCAAAAGACTCATAATCCAGATTCCAAAACACAGTATATCGATTGAAAATGAAGTAGGCGTAGTCAGAACTTTCTTATGTTTAAAAAGGCTACTGAAAACCCTAATCGTGCTCACATGTACTTGACTAAGCATAGACATGTAGAACTCATAAAAGAAGCTTCAAAAGAAGACATGGTTTAAACAGAACAACAATGATTTCTAGAAGATAAGGACTAATTTGAACATGCAGTGATTCATGCGACTAAAGAAAAGAATCCAGATAAAATACATGATAATAGACATGAAGATGAAGAGGAAACAAACAAAGAAAACATGCCTTAATAGAGATAAATGTAGAAACATGGATTTTCAGAGAAGATAAGCCTAATCTATCATGCAGTGGCTTAAACGGCTAATGAAAGAAAACATACTAGAAACATACTGGAAAATATGAGAAAGCAACAAGCAAAGACAAACCGAAAAATCATAGAAAAAATAAACAAAAAAGGGGGAAAAGGACTTAGCTTGCAGGATTTGTCTCCCGAGCTTCCTTTCCTCGTTATTTCTTTTTCTTTTTTCTTTTTTCTTCTTTTTCTTTTTCCAGTATTCTTTTCTTTTCCTTATTTATGTTTTTTCTTCTTTTCAGATCCAAGACTTCATCTTTGAAGTCTTTTTTTGGGGATCGGTGTTAGAGGTTAAAAAGGTGAGATCTTTTGGTAGTGGTTTGTTTGAGTCGCCGGAGTTAGGGTTCCGGTGACTTTCTTTCAAAGATTCGAGGAGTTGGGGTGATATTCGAGGGAAGTGGCTTAGGTAGGGTGGTAGATTAGGAGATGGTGGTTCTATGGTGTTAGTTTGGGAGCTGGTCTCATAGTTTGTGGTCACCGGAGAAGAGTTCCGGTGGCCGGAATTTCAAGAAGCTAAGTTGTTTTGAGGTTTCTTGGGGTTTCTTATGGTGGTTTGGGGTGAAGAAGTAGAAGACGACAGAGAGGGAGATGAGAGGTGGTCGGAGACTACCATGGGAGATGGGCAGTCTCCATAGCCGGTGAGGCTTCGAGAAGGTGAAGGGTGGGAGAAGAAGAAGAGATAGGGGCAGCTAGGGTTTGATCAATTGAGAAATGGCCGGCCGTCTCTAGAGATGGGGTTTAAATACCCATTATGGTTGACTGGTCCTTGGCTGTTGGATCAATCAAGATCAACGTTCAGGATTATTTTGCCCCAAACGATGCCGTACAGAGTTAATTGAAAGATGCACCTTTGTCCGTTGGATTTTGAGGCACGGACGGCCCAGACTAATTCCAAAATCTTTATTATAAGATTAATTTCGGCTAAATTCTCAACCGTTGGATCCAGTGTTATGAACAGCTGAGATTATTTCAATTTAAGTCATTTGGAACGGGTTTCTGAGAATGCTTTTGGCCAATGTATTTGGGCTAGCATTTGGCCCAATTTTCTTTTCTTTGTATTTTCCTTGTATTCTCTTCGTATTTTAATTATTTTTGTGGTATTTTCCTTTTGTATTTAATTTTTTTATAATATTTTCAATTATTCAATTTCCTACTTCCACTAATTTTCTGATATTTTTTGACGATTTTCTACTATTTTTCCCTTAATTTTCGTTATTAATGCCTTTTTTTTGTTAATTTTCTTTTTAACTACTTAAATTAAAATACTTGTATTTAGCCTATTTTTTTATTTTCTAATTGTTCAATCACATAAATGCATCTTATTTCAATCAAAACATGTAATTGCACCCAAAAATACTATTTATTTTAATTTTGAAATTTATTGCTTAGGGCAAAATCACGTGCTCACAGTGCTCTACCCCACGCTCAGGTCCAACGTGCAAGTTACCATAATACAATACTAAGATGTACAAATCCGGGTTTTTAAACCCTCAGAATATCATTCACACGTATCACTCACCTCGAACTGGTAAAATCTCTAGCCCGCGATGCCTTTACTCCTCAAATAGGCATTCACGCGCATCGTATCTGCCCAAAAATAGAGCGAATAGATCACAATATGCAAATGAGACAATACCCAATTGAAAATAGTTGAAAAATAACAATAATCTCAAAAATAGCAAAACCCGAGCCCCATGCCCACTTCTCGAAAAATTAATGTAATTTACATCACCGGATTCCTCGTCTCGCCACGAGTCTGTACATATCAAATTTACCAAAATCGGAGTCCATATGACCCCTCAAATCTCCATTTAATTCCATTAAGTTTCAAGCCCTAAACCACCATTTTTATCCATAAATTACTTGAGTTTTTAGTTCTAATACATGTATTTTACTTGGAAATAAGTAGAAACAACTAATCTTTGATGCTTGATGAAATCCCCCCTTGAAATTCTCTCCTAAATAATACAAACCAAATGAAAGAAATCAAAGAAATACGCCAAATCCGTGTTTAAAAGAATCTGCCCGAGCTTCGTCGAGTTGTACACTTGTGCTGTATAAGTTGTACATCCTATTGAAAATGACTGCTCCACCAGTCATTTTCAATCGATCTTAACTTTCACTACAGATATCCGAATTACAATTTCTTTCTCTTTATGCAAACTAGACACGAAGTTCTACAACTTTTATTTTTGAATCATCTCAAAATTCCTTGTAGATCAAAAGATATAAGCTCCCGAATTACGCTGCACGATTGCTGCCCAAAGGCCTTCTCCAAAAAATTGCAGTAGTTTTTTTTTTGGTCCGAATTCCATTCCGTTAACCTTCCGAAATCCACCAGAGGCCCTGGGGACCTTAGTTAATTATATAAACATGTCCCACAATATTATTCAAACTTGTTCCAACCTTCGGAACACCCAAAATAACATCAAAACATCAAATCATCATCGGATTCAAGCCTATGAATCTCAAGAACTTCCAAATTCCACATCCGATGCCGAAACACGTCAAAACTAGTCCGAATAACCTCAACTTTTGCAGACAAGTCCAAAATTACATAACGAAGCTACAACAACTCTCGGAATTCCATTCTGAAGCTCGGATCAAAATCTCACCTATCAACCAAAATTCACCAAAATGCTAACTTTGCCAATTCAAACTTAATTCTACACCGATCATCACAAAAATATTTCGGACACACTCCTAAGTCCCAAATAACCTAACGAAGCTATTCGAACCATAAAATTCACATTCGAGCCCTCTAACATATAAGTCAATATCCGATTGAGTTTTCCAACATAAGCTTCCTTAAAAGAGACTTAGTGTCTCAAATCTTACCTTTTCATTCCGGAATGACTTCAAATTTTTCACAGAAGTTGTCACACCTCCTTTTTCCGCAAGCCCATGAGGGCGCGATGGAGTTTTTCCAATTAAAGGACGATCAAAACGGGATTAATTTATTAAGAGATTCAGAGTCGCCACTTGGGAGATTTATGGTGTCCCAAGTCACCGGATTGAATCCCGAATTGAGGAAAAGTTTGACTCTATTTAATAGTCCGCGAACCAGAAATCCGGTTAAGGAATTCTGTTAACCCGGGAGAAGGTGTTAGGCATTCCCGAGTTCCGTGGTTCTAGCACGGTCGCTCAACTGTCGTATTTGGCTTATTTATCTGATTTATACCTTGCTTTAATTCATGAAAAAAAAATTAACTTTTAACCGCTTTTAATATATTTTTACAAGAATTGCAACGTTGTAAAAATATATTTTGGATCACACCGTACCAGTACGCCTGTGACTTTTAACGCATTTCGACTTCGTTGAGACTTGGATTTGAGTCACATAAATGTACACCCGAATTTAAGAAAGTAAATTATTAAGTACGCGCCTAAATATGCTAGCGCGTTATTACTTTTAGAATGCCGTGAAATTCGCTAAACAACATATCCTGTAATCTAAATATTTTCAATATATATATACACTTAGGAGAACCCCGCGATTGTGTATTTTAGTATGGCAAGGCTCGTCTCACTTTTATTAGAGGCTAAGACCAAATACGACTACAATCCTTCTATTTAATTTTGTCTTTATAATGGAGGGATATACTATTTAATTGTTTAAGAGTCATTAGAGCATTTATCATTCGAATTCCAATTCGATTTGGGCTTTGTGTATTCTTAATCTGCAATTTTGTTAAACCCGGGGCCTGTTCCCGTTTTGGCCCAAACCACTCAAAACTGTTTCATTCGATCGGGTAATCTACTGATCGAATGTTAAGGTGAAAAATCCAGTCAATTGGCTCTTATAATTTTAAAATCCATTTCATGTTATTAAATGTCCTAACTTTTATCTTTCCATGCAACCCTAACAGTGATAATTGAAACAGACGAATGCAATCTTGATAGCCTATTAAAATCACTCAATTACCTAATCCATGCCACCTACTGTTATTGAATACATCTGAGCGTTAGAATTAATTAATGGCAAGAGAAGGCATTAGAATGATTCAAATCAATTTCCAAGATGAAATTGCACTTTTGCTAACCCGACAACTTAGGAGATTAACTTCACTATAACCTGTAATTATCCACTAGAACCTCTGGACTCACTGTATTACCCTTTTTCCTACGCACGATATGAATAGTTACTGTCCAGTTATTACATAACTATCTCAGTCAGTCATCCTAATCAGAATCATACAATTCCAACAAAATCTCAATCTAGGAATTTGAAATAGAGTGAAACAGTAAGTTTAAAGCAGTAAACTGATTTCCATCTCTTGTTCACATGTCAACAGGAAGGAGATACATCAAGGTACTTGAAATGTGTACCTGGTATACAAAACCAAAGAAGAGGAAGATCAATAAGCAGCAGTGGTACACAACAACCAGTGATGAACAGTAGCAGATATCAACAGACAAAGGGACAGTAACAAATTCCCAGGAATACCAGTTTCGCAAAACAATCCGCAGAACACTTTTTTTTTGAAAAGAAAAGGACTAAAATGAGACTAATGGAACAAATTCCAACAACAAACAATAATCCGTAATGCCACAGCAGTTTCTGATTTTAAAACACTCCAAAAAAGAAAATGCCTCAAGCTTTGTGTTTTCCAGATCCCTATTGCTTACCCCCAACTCCCCTATTCTGTCCCTCTATTTATATCCAAACCTCCAACATTTTCCAGCTCCTAAAAGGCTTTTAACAGGGTGTCAATCCACTAGTAATCCCCTTTTTCTATTCAAATCTCTCACTTTTCAGTTGTATATTCCTTTCCCACATGCATCATCTTATCTTATGCCCAAAACAAACCCTTTTTTACTTCTACCATGTGCTAGCATCTTCTTAAGTAGGTGAGATTCACTTTTTATTAAACAATTCTTAGACTTGAATTAATTTCTCCCTCTTAATCCTTTAAACCAACAGAAGACCAAACTATTTATACTTTCCTAACTTTCCTCCAAGCATGTTACATCACAAACCAAAACCTAAAAAATGGAAACAAATTCTTTCAAATCACCACTCTAACTCTCTGTGTTATGTTACAAATATCCAAACATGTTAATGTTATGTATGTTGAAGCAAGACCATTTTCAATCCATTTAATACCTCTATAATGATTTCCAAACTCATTCAAACATGACCTTACCAGGGAACAAAACTCAACTGGAATGTAATACAATACAGAGTGACAAAGCAAACTGAACAAGGTCACAGAGACCTAATCGACGCAATCCAAAACTAAAACATTAACCAAATGATTCATCAAATATGAAAAATAGCACTTCTGAACACGACACAAAGGCAAAAAAAACTGACTAACGGCACATATCCTCCTAGCGACATAACTTGTCATGACCACACTAAATCAACAACATAAAGAATATCCAGAATGGATTCAGTAAACTCAAACCTAAGCTTGACAATGATTTGTAATAGTTCTACTGCCAAAATGAACCGAGTGGATTATAGTTAAACAAATTAGTTTATAACTAAAACTTTAATCAACACTTCAATGACAAACTTCTCACCTAGTTTATACGAGTTCACTGTCAACTACAATCTTTCTTAATATAGGAAGATTTCCTAATCAATTCCCAACAACTAAGAATAAATGAAGAAAAAAAATGCTAATCTTCTCATAAGTTACTGAAGAAAACAGAACACATAGAAAGGAACATGTAATCAAAAACAAAAATACAAAAATGAAAGAACGTAATTCTTACATTGAACCTTCGCTCATAAAAAAATGATATTAGTCATTGAATCGAAACATCGGCGGAATCACGGCCCAGACCTCGAAGCTTTGATTGATTGTGGTAGTAAATACAAATAGAGTCCGCAAACTCGAAACAAATAATAGCAACAGGGAACCAAAGTCTTAAACAGACCTCGATCGATAAACCTTCAGGCAGCAACGACTTCAAACCACTGAATTTGCCCAATTTCTCGTTGGATTTGACTCGACTGAGCTCGAACACAAACGACTTCGCACAAAACTGATTCACCAGATTTTATGCGGGTCTGAGGCTGTCCCGGCGATTTCACGCATTACAGGGTCTTCGATAGGTTTTATCGGCTAAATGGTTCATTAAATGGCGAATTTGGGGCATTGTTGAAGGTTTAGCTGAAGAAGTAGAATGGGGTGGTGGCCAGCGATTTCCGTCTCATTTTGGGCATGGAGGAGCAACAGAGATAGGGCAGTCGCTGGTTTGAGGGGTCGTTGTGGTCGACGAAGCTGGTTGCTGGCGGGTCTTCTTCTTTGGCGGGTCTAATGGCTGAAGCCTTGTGAGAAGATGAAAGGGGGGGGGTGGATCTCTTAGGTTTATAAGGATATGAAATGAAAAGAAAAAGGGGGGTTTGGTTATTTACGGACCGGGTCGGGTCAAGGTGGATTTGGGCGGGTACATGGTGTATTTTTTGGGTTGGATTTTGGGGTAAAATTGTTTTGGGCTTGGTATCTTTTCTTTTAATTCAAATACTTCATAAGACCAAGACTTCTCTTTTCATTTATTTCCAAAAAAAATTAAAACCAAAACCCCTAAATTAAATTACAAAAACAAATTAACTTTAAAAAAAACTAATTAACTTCAAATGACAATCATCACACCAATTAAAAAAAATAAAATCACACAATTGGGACATTAAATGCTAAAAATAGAATAAATGCATATTTTTGTGATTTTTCATTTTCATAAAACAAACTTAATTACTCTTAATTGCAAACTTGAATTTCATATACAAATGCAGTATATTTTTGTATTTTTTTATTTATTTAAACACGGACACACAAACGCAAACAATAAGAGAAAATTAACATAAAATCCACAAAAATTGCAAACAACACAGAATTATTTTATTTTGAATTTTTGGGAGTAATTCTCATATAGGGCAAAATTACGTGCTCACAGCTGCCCCTCTTTGCGCGGAAACATGAAGAGTTTTCTTGCAAAGATAAGTGAGCGGATACGAGAGATTTTTGCCCGTCTGAGCACTCCGTATGAAGCATTTTTTCCGAACCTTTGCTTCCGAAGGTCTCCTACATATCCCTGGCTAAAAGGGAATCAGGTCAATGCAGTTCGGGAAGTTTTTGGTAGGTGGGACTACCATGACTGCTATGATCTTCCTTTTTCTGCTGTTGCTGCTGTTGCCACTGCTTAACTGATCTCCTTATTACATCGTGCTAAGCGAAAAATAAGAAGCTAGACTAAGTTACAGTATTGCAAATTCTTATCTATCTTTTCATCTTTGATTTTCCCATGTTCCTTGCTATTCTGTCGGACTTGATGTTCCTTCTGATGCTTCTTCTCTTCTGACAATTGTTATTTCGGCCTATCTTTGATTGCTAAACTCCGACCATTGGTCCCTTCCTTGTGATCTTCGAACTATTCTCCTTCGAAGTCTGAATCTATCTTTCTGATCCTTGTTGTCTTCCTTCCGAATATGAACTTGGATTCATGCTGGGGATTTCCGTTACACTTTGTCACTTTCCGATTCTTCATTATCCTTATCAAATCTTAGAAACTGAGACACCATTCTGCTTTTCCGGCGGGCTTCTGACTTTATCGACAAACTCTAATCATAAATCGCCACTCCATTCTTCAGGCGGGCACCTGACTTCAACAACAAACTTCGAAAATAAATCGCCACTCCATTCTTCAGGCGGGCTCCCTGACTTCAACTATAACTTCAAAACTAAATCGCCACTCCATTCTTCAGGCGGGCTCCCTGACTTCAACTACAACTTTAAAACTAAATCGCCACTCTATTCTTCAGGCGGGCACCCTGACTTCAACTACAACTTCAAAATAAATCGCCATCTTTCTGATCCTTGTTGCCTTCCTTTCGATTATGAACTTGGATTCACACTGGGGATTTCGTTATGCTCTACCACTTTCCCCAACCAACTTCAACAATAAATCGCCACTCCATTCTTCAGGCGGGCTCCCCGACTTCAACTACGACTTCAAAATAAATCGCCACTCCATTCTTCAAGCGGGCTCCCTGACTTCGACATTATCTTTTGAAAAATAAAACGCCATTCCTCTCTTCAGGCGGGCTCCCTGACCTCAACTACAACTTCAAAACAAATCGCCACTCCATTCTTCAAGCGGGCTCCCTGACTTCAACTACAACTTCAAAATAAATTCGCCACTCCATTCTTCAGGCGGGCTCCCTGACTTCAATTACAACTTCAAAACTAAATCGCCACTCCATTCTTCAGGCGGGCTCCCTGACTTCAACTACAACTCACTAACTCCATCCCATCCATATCGCCTTCCTTTGCTTCATGTACCATTTTCTTCTTCCTGCATCGTCTCTTGGGCCACCTTTTCTTCTGAATTGCCTTGTTTCGGGATCGCTTTCCTCCTGGGTCGTATTATTTTTTTTTTCTTTGACTGCTGGGTGTATCTTCGGAACTGTTTACTCACCTGCTGGAGATAATGCCGCTGGGGAAGTATTCTTTATTTCCTCTTTTTCTACTTCCTTCAACCTTTATTCTCTCTCGGGCTCGCTGGGGATTGAAATTTCATTGACTGAGGATTACCCTGGCAGGGAATCCCTTTTCCTTTTTCCTTTTTCCCAACCTCCTTCGGGACTCGTGCTTTGCTTCCTTGAAAAACTTATGGGATATAATGCTGCTGGGGAAATCTAGAAAATCAGTGTTTCATTTCTCCAAGAACTATTGGGGATGATACTAGGCTCAAAGATCACTTCCTCGTGTTGTCTGGCCTCTTTCAAAACTATTCTGCTCGAAACTGGTATTTTCCTTTTTCCCAAAATCTTGTGTTGCTTTCTATCCTTATCCACTGAGTATTTGCTTTCAAGAAAATTTTCGTAATGAGAGAAAATTTTCTGCCCTAGTTTGATAAACTTCTAGGTGGCATGCTTTTTCGCCGAAGAATGGAGTGGCGATTTATTGTTAGTTTCAAAACGCAGTGAGTGGTCATGCCACTCTTACTGGGACGACGTTGATACTTGCTGGGGATGGTGCTCTTTTCACAGATGATCTCTCATCTCTCCTTTCATTCCAAACTTCAGTGTGGTCCGACCCTCTTAGTCGATGATCTGCTATGAGAAACTATCTTCCGGATGTGTAATATGTGTATGCCCTACTCCGTAATTCCTCTGAACCTTCCAATCAACCTGTCGTTCCAATCTGGGAGACTTGGTAGTAGGTTTTGAAAAGTTAATTTTCGACATAAACATAAAAATCTTTAAAGAGGGAGATAGATAAAAATGAAATAAAAAATGCTGACCGCAAAAAACAAAAGGGAAAACTTTTCTGAACTCAAAACTGGGAAAAACTTATTTGAATGTATAACTGATCCAATGGTTATGCCGTGCCTTCGAGATTAATCTACCCAGTCTATTTATGTCAATCATTTTTCTGATGGCTTCGTTTTGCTAGAAGTAAACGAATATCCCAACCTCGTCTCATGCAGACACATTGCAACCATCTCGCCTTGTCACCTTATAGTGCCCTTCATAGGGTTTTCACTAATGAGATTCTCTCATTTCTCTCGACCTCCCGTCGCCTTAGGGTGCCTGTAAAGGTTTTCACCGTAAGACTCTCTCATTTTATTTCTCTCAGCTTTCTTCGCCTTAAGGTGCCCGCGAGGGTTTTCACCGTTAAGACTCTCTCATTTCGCTTTCTTTCCATGCGGTGGGGTGGGGTATTATCCACAAAATTCCCTCTAAAGGGCTATCCATTTTTTAACTTGTGAATCCTGGACTCAGTCGAGGATCGAAGTGTCATTCTTGGCTTTCATTTGCATGACTTGGCATTTCTCAAATACTGATCGAGAGGTCTTTTTTGGTTATTAATGCGGTTTTTGTGTACGAGGCTAGAGAAAAGGGATTTAACCTAACGGGTAGCTCATTACAACTTTCGGAATCCACACTATCTTTTCAAACGAAACATGACTTCTGCGCCAGTTTTGTTGCTTGGGAAATCTTTGATTTTTATTTTACTATGACCGAGCCGTGTGGCGCCTACGTATCCTTCTTGAGGAATCAGGTCGAACGTAGTTCACTTTTTCTTGTGTCTTTTCTTTGTTTCTTTTTCTATTTTGTTATACATCTTCCTTGACGATTCCAAAAGAGGGTATATGAAAGAATAATTAAGGCTCAAAGGGGAAAACAAGGGTTAAAGTGTTTGGGTAGTTGAAAAATTGCCTCTGTTATTTCATTCTCCGAAAAATGCCGAATACAAACAAACGAAACCAAACGTTGACAAATACATTAAAGAATTACACATAATATCTCTTGACTACATCAGAATTGATAGCTATATCGGTGCATCTTCCCTCAATATAAGTTAGACATAGAGCGTCGTTTGATAATACTCTAGTCACAACAAATGGTCCCTGCCAATTTGGAGCGAACTTGCCTTTTGCTTCGCCGGCCTGATGTGGTAGATCTCTCTTCAACACATGTTGTCCCACTTCAAATTTCCCGGGACGTACCTTCTTGTTATATGCTCTTGCCATTCTCTTTTGATACAATTGGCCATGACATACTGCTGTCAATCTCTTTTCATCGATCAAGCTCAATTGCTCCAATCGGGTTTTGACCCACTCATTGTCACACCTCCTTTTGGCGCGCCCCCTACCCCGGGGGTAGGAGCGCAAGAGAGTTTTTCCAATTTAAGTGACAATATTCGAAACGGGATTATTTTATTTATTTCAGAGTCGCCACTTGGAATAAATTAAGGTGTCCCAAGTCACCGATTTATTTAAATCCCGAATCGAGGAAATTTCGACTTTCCAAATGAAGTCTGCGAACCAGAAATTCTAAGTAAGGAATTCTGTTGACCCGAGGGAAGGTGTTAGGCACCCCCGGATCCCGTGGTTCTAGCACGGTCGCTTCAATTATTATAAATGGCTAAAATTATCTGATTTTAAAAATGTTTATAAATTAATATGCTTTAGTTAAATTTTATATCGCTCTATTAATTTCGAAGAAAAAAGTATCTTGATTTAAACATATTTAAACTATCAATAAATGAATAATAAATAAATAAATAAAAATTATTTGCTCCATATAAAATTAAAATTTCGTCCCTTTTTATTCCATTTTTGTACCCTTTATATAAAATGAACATTTTAATCTCTAATTTTCACTTTTTATTAACCCGATTCCGGCATATATCTCTTAATAATTAAATTAAACCACAAATACTAATGATAATGCAAGGTTTTCATCACAAAAAAAAAGGTGGGTTCAAACTTTTAAAAATGAATCAATTCAAATATTCAACTATACTATCCAAAATATTTTAAAGTGAAGACCTATCATTCTTGAAATAAAAAAATGAGTTTATTTATAATTATATCAACCTAACTATTTTTAGTTACAAAATCAAAAATGTTCAACAATTGTTGTTCAAGGAGGTTAACGTTCACTGATGGATTCACGGATGTTATTAGAGTAACGGAAACATAATAGCACAAACAACTAATTGATTCAAAACGAGCTCGAATAGACACTACAAACAAATCTGATTTTTACTTTCAAATGTGATCATCATGTGATTTTGAATTGCGCGGGACTTAAATCACTATCATGGAATGAACAATCTTAAATCCGGATTTAATCTGCCTCTCACCATTAATCTGCCTTTTACCATTATAGAAATCCAAATTTTGTACATAAATTATAACTAATACCCATTATACAATCCAATTTTCAGTCTAGTGTTCACAAACCTATACTAAATGGAGATAATCCTAACTAAAGCAAATCCCTGTTACTATAACTCAAAACCAAATCAAAACTAAAATTAAAACAACAATTTATTAACTGGAATTAACAAACAAAGAGGCTATTAGATAAAAAATGCAGCAACAGAACTTCGTTTGATAGTTCATTTCATTTCACAACACCGGGATCGTAAAAATGTATACCTGGAAATGTTTTACAAATGAAGGAGAAGGTCAGCAACAAATTTGGCAGCAGTGACAGCAGTAAGCAGTACCAGTGACGACCAAGTAAAGTCAATACGATAAACAGCAGCAAACCAAACAGTGACACCCAAATTCCAACAACAACTTTGAAGAAACAAATAATCAAAGACACAGGAAGTTCCACGAATGGTTTAAAGTCAAAACAGAGAGTTTAAAGTGTGTGTGTATGTTCACTGTTGTTTACAATCAGAGAGACAATCAGAGAGTATTATCAAAGAGTATGTAGAGTATATCACTGTCTCTTTGTGTGTGAAAAACAGTGTGTGTGAAGACAGTGGGTGTGTGAAAACAGTGTGTGTATCAGAAGAGTATATCACTGTGTTTGTGTGTCTGTTTTTCTGCTCTCAAACGTGTGCTCTCTCTCTGTTTTTGTGTCCCCTCTATCAGTGAGTGTCTATTGTGTTTTATAGCCTAGAGATCCAAAGCAACAACCCTTTCTTTTTCAGTTTCAGATCTGTCCAGCACCTATTATTCCCCTTTTTCAACCTTTTTCAGCTGTATATTCCCTAACATGTGCATCATCTTAACTTCTAATCACTACTCCCATGTTATCTACTTTTCTCACCTTTTCAAAATACTAAACCAAGCCAGCAAAGTCCTCTTTTTATTAAGCAATTTTAAACTAAGTGGTGTATTAATATTCAGCATTGGTAGCCCACTTAAGTTGAATAATTTTCAGGTTTCATTCCCCTAAGTTAAACTCCTAAAGCTACTGAAGCTATCAATCTATCCAAAACCTACCAGCTATAACCAAACTTAGTAGCTAACTAGATCAAAACAATCAAACAAACAAAGCAGAACAGTTTAATAAACAACAGTGAACCACTGCCCGGGGTTTCAAACAACCAATTCGCGAATTTAAACGACGACATTCGTTAAATCGATCACAACATGTATGATTGACATTCAAACAAATGCAAACACAGTGAATCAGGGAATCTCGGCCAATGCCGGATTTGTGCTCTAATGTTCTAACAAACGAACCTTCGAACCTAATCGACGATATTCGTATAGTCGATTACAACAAACACAATCAATAACACACAATCGACGAACAAGTTTTCATTTTTTCCAACACTTAAGCCGAGAGAAAGAAGAAGAAAAGAGAAAAAATGAAAGAAGCAAGAATGTTATTCGACTTCAATAATCGACTCGAATACACACACTTATCAACAAACAACAATCAATCAATTACGATAATCAATCTCCAAAAACAGTGAATCAAGCAAATTCTCGGCTAGAACAATCCAAAAATGAAGAATTGGCTATTCGACGAAGTATCGAATCGAGTTCTTATTTTATAGAAATATCATTCATAGCAATCAATTAGAAACAACAAATCGACCAAATAAAACGGTCCCAAGAGATGAAGAAAAACAGAGAATTTCATAACTGTCCGAAGAAATATCAACAAACGAACAATCATAATCAAAACAAATAAAAATAACAAGGAAAGAGAGGGAATAAAACAGTACCTCCGAACAAATTGAAACCAAAGCAGCGGCCGAGAATAGAAAATTCGTATTCGGGATCGAACGGACCTTAATTGAAATGTTTTCAAACGAAAACGAATCAATTAAGGTCTATTAGACCCCAATTTCTCAAAAATCCGAAAATAAATCCCTAAATCGGAATTTAGGGTTCTTGCAATTCGTTTTGGGGCTTGATGGTTTGGGTATGAAATAGAGATGGAAATTATGATAAGAGTGGTGTTGCGTGGTTGTCGGATTTTAAACAAGAAAGAGATGGACAAGCGGCGCTAAGGTTGGGGTGTCGAAGCTTCGCCGGACGAGTTCGTTATATTGTTTTGACCATTGTATTCGACGAGGCAGGCATAGTTGTTTGGGTGGTCGAATGGTAGAAATGGAGGAGATGTAGGGTGGTCGTCGATGGAACTGGTGGGCTGTTGGTGATTGGCGGCGGCTTGGACGATTGAGAAGAAGAAGGAGAACAGGGAGGGGGCGGCGGCTGTGGGAGAAAGAAGGAGAAGGATTTAGGGTTTTGGGTAAATTAAAACCTGATTTGGGTCTTTGGGTAATTTAGAATAGGTATTTTAATCTAAACCGTTGGATTGAGTGATCCAACGGCTTAGATTAAATGGGGCTAACCGGGTCGGTTTTAAGCATTGGGCGGATCCGGGTGTTGGGGTTTGGACTGGGTTATGTGATTTGGGCTTAGAAGAATTAAGTTTAAAAATGGCCCAAATTTGATTCTCTTCTCTTTTTTTTTAATTTTGTTTTTTCTTACCTCTTTAATCTAATTTTCTAAATAAAACAAAAATTCTAATTACACTACAAAATCAATTAAATTATAAGAAATACTAATTAAGTTATATTAACAATTAACACAATCAATTTAAACATCAATTAAATATAAATCACACAATTAGGCATTTAAATGCTAAAAATGTAAAAGATGAATTATTTCCCCTTTTTTATGATTTTCGTTTTCGTAAGATAAAATTAATTACTCCTAATTTCAAACTAGATGAGAAATGTAAGCACGACATATTTTTGTATTATTATTTTTTTTTATTAATTTAAACACATATAATCACATATATACAAATGCAAACAAATACCAAAATAACACAAAAATTCACAAAAAAAATACACACCATAAAATAGACAATTTTTGTTTTGATTTTGTGGGAGTAATTCATGTTAGGCAAAAATCACGTGCTCACAGCTGCCCCTCTTTGCGCGAAAACCACGAAGATTTTTTCGTGCAAAGATAAATGAGCAAATACGAGCGATTTTTTGCCCGTTTGAATACTCCGTGGGAAGCATTTTGAACAAGTTTGACCGAGCCTTTGCTTCGGAGGCCTCCTACATATCCTGGGCTAAACAGGAATCAGGTCAATGTAGTTCGGGAAATTTTGGTAGTTGGGACTATCGTGGACTGACACTTTGCTGTTACTGTTGCTATCGTTGCTGCTGTTGCTGCTTACTGCTTACTGATCTCCTTATTACACCAAAAGAAATTAAAGCTGAACTAGCTATGCTATCAAACTACGAGTTACAAGATTCCTATCTATGATTCTCTTGAAAACTTGATCTTGAATCTTAGCCTGATTTGCTGTAGACCTCGATCTGAATCTTGATGCTCCACAAGCTGTACGTGCTCGTTTATTTCCGTAACATTGAGTGAAACGGAGTCGGCGGAGCTTGTTACTTCAATCATTTTCTGAGCAATCCGCGCCTTTGTTTACTCCAACGTTTGAAATCTTTTCTCTCGGTTCTTTTCTTCTTTTCTTCACTCCGGATTGATGTTCCATTTGTAGGTTATCTCGATCCTTGCATCCCGAGGTCAAACCTATTTAGACAACAAAACAAACAAACGAACAAAATTTTTCTGCCCAGTTTTGCTAGGAAAATTTCGTGAGTTAGTTGTGACACAGAAAGTGATTAAAAGACTCTTTGGTATCTGGGTAAGAAATCATGGTTTCACAAACGTTCAACCGCTTTCTAGCCGGGATTTTGTAGAAAGGTTTCACGGCTTTCTGGCCGGAATTCAAACAATATCTAACGATTTTGGCCGTCAGATCCTCGGTTTTTTGGCCGGGGTAAAAACAAATGGCTCCGCAGTTTTCTGACTGGGAGATCCTCGGTTTTCTGACCGGGAAGAAAAGTTTCGCGGCTTTCCGGCCGGAATTCAAACAATATCTAACGGTTTTTTGGCCGTCAGATCCTCGGTTTTTTGGCCGGGGTAAAAGTAAATGGCTCCGCAGTTTTTGACTGGGAGATCCTCGGTTTTCTGACCGGGATAAAAGTTTCACGGCTTTCTGGCCGGAATTCAAACAATATCTAACGGTTTTTTGGCCGTCAGATCCTCGGTTTTTTGGCCGGGGTAAAAGTAAATGGCTCCGCAGTTTTCTGACTGGGAGATCCTCGGTTTCGACCGGATAAAAGTTTCACGGCTTTCGGCCGAATCCAAACAATATCTAACGGTTTTTTTGCCGTCGCATCCTCGGTTTTTTGGCCGGGTAAAAATAAATGGCTCCGCAGTTTTTCTGACTGGGAGATCCTCGGTTTTCTGACCGGGATAAAAGTTTCACGGCTTTCTGGCCGGAATTCAAACAATATCTAACGGTTTTTTGGCCGTCCGATCCTCGGTTTTTTGGCCGGGGTAAAAGTAAATGGCTCCGCAGTTTTCTGACTCGGAGATCCTCGGTTTTTTGACCGGGGACAAAAGTTTCACGGCTTTCTGCCGGAATTCAAACAATATCTAACGGTTTTTTGGCCGTCGGATCCGGTTTTTTTGGCCGGGTAAAAGTAAATGGCTCCGTAGTTTTCCGACCGGGAGATCCTGTTTTCTGACCGGATAAAAGTTTCACGGCTTTCCGTCGAATTCAAACAATATCTAACGGTTTTTGGCCGTCGGATCCCGGTTTTTTGGCCGGGTAAAAGTAAATGGTTTCGCAGGTTTTTGACCGGGGAGATCCTCGGTTTTCCGGTCGGGATGAAAGTTTCACCGCTTTCTGGTCGGAATTCAAACAATATCTAACGGTTTTTTGGCCGTCGCATCCTCGGTTTTTTGGTCGGGTAAAAGTAAATGGCTCCGTAGTTTTCTCGACTAGGAGATCCTCGGTTTTCTCGACCGGGATAAAAGTTTCACCGCTTTCCGGCCGGAATTCAAACAATATCTAACGGTTTTTTTTTGGCCGTCAGATCCTCGGTTTTTTGGCCGGGTAAAAGTAAATGGCTCCGCAGTTTTTGACCGGGGAGATCCTCGGTTCTCTGACCGGGATAAAAGTTTCATGGCTTTCCTGGCCGGAAAGACCCTCGGTTTTTCTGACCGGGGTCCAAACAGATATTGGACCGATATGATTTGATTCTCTTTTTCGGAGTTTTCATTTTCTTTTCTTTCATTTTTTTTTTGGGCCTTCTTTTAGGCGTTCTTTTTAAACATCAACAAATGCATAGGATAAATCTCTAAAAAGAAACTTACCTTTTTATGTGTTTTCCTTGTTCCAAAGCCATTTCAAAGCTTGCGTATTTCACTTATTTGAGTGGTACCTTCTTCTTGCACAATTAAACAGACCTGCTTTCAACAAAGAACATTTTATCAGTTGAAAAAGTGGTTAGCTTTGCGGCCTTGGTTATCTTCATTGCTTGATTGTTTCCCCATTTTCATTGAGAAGTTTGCTACCAATTGTCTTTGGGGTGACTTCCTTTCAAACCGACCGGGTTCATTCCCAGAATTCCATGGGGATTTTCCGTGTAGGTTCCATCCTTCTGCCTTATTATGTCTCTTCTAAGACCTTAGCCTTTGATTTCCATTTCCTTTCTAAAACTCTTTTCCTTTGGAAACAGTCGATCATTACGATCCAATCGTGGATTGTAACAATACACCACTGAGGCTGTTTTTCTTTTCTTCTTTACCAGGCGGAGTCCTGTAAAACCGGTCATGTCACCTTCCTTTGTAATATTTTCAGAATTAAAATTAAACCGAAAGGGATTCAAAGAAGAAGAATGAATCAAAGAATTGAAAAACGTATCAAAGATAGAGGAGTCCCTTTCGAGGGAGAAAAAAAAGGACTTATCTGAGGTATATGCTGACTTTAACCAACATGACATGCTCCTCCGACTAGATGCTTGATCGTCACAAAACTCCCATTTTCTTATGAACCAAAACGGGTCTATATTTCCGAGCTAAGGAGCCGTGCCAGTACCTCTCGTGGTGAAACAAACTTTTCGGTTGATAGCGCCCTTTGCGGGTTTTCGCCAATCGACCTCTCTCATTTCTCTTCTTACCATCGCCGGATAGCACTCTTTGCGAGTTTTTACCAACAGGCTCTCTCATTTTGTATTTCTCTACTTCCATCGTCTTATGGTGCCCGAAGGTTTTCACCAATAAGACTCTCTCATTTTATTTCTTTTCATTCCAGGAACCTCGGATCGCAACAATGATGTTCTCACAACTTCCAATCGATCTTGAAGGACTTGTACTCGGTTCGGGTAACAAGAATTGTAAACAAATTTACAACTTCGGAATCATCTTGACGGATCTTAAACCGAATAAAAAATATCATCTGCCCCAGTTTCATTTTTGGGGAAACCGGGATTTTTGATTTGGTGTGACTGAACCTCAGGGAGAGGTTGCCTACGTATCCTTTCGGAATCAAGTCAGAACGTAGTTCAGAAACTTTGTTTTTGTTTTGTTTTGTTTTGTTTTTTTTTTTTTTTTTTTTTTTTTTTTTTTGGATTCCAAGGAGGGTAGCCAAAGAAAGGTAACCGGCTCAAAGGGTTTACAAAAAGGGTTGGTAGTGTTTGGGTAGCGGGAATAAAAGCCTTCAATCATTTCGACTTGCGAGGACCTCATTGAAGCAAGTTCAGACATAATACCTTTTCACAGCATCTGCATTCACAGCCGTTTCAGGATCTTTTCCTTCCATGTCTCCCAAGTCTAATGCTCCTCTTGGCAGTATCTTCCTGATGATGTATGGTCCTTTCCAACTAGGAGCGAATTTTCCTTTCGCTTCCTCATGATGTGGAAGAATGCGTCTTAAGACCAACTGACCTACTTCGAAATTTCTCGGTCGTACTTTCTTGTTGTAAGCACGAGCCATTCTTTGTTGGTACAGCTGTCCATGACAGACCGCAGCCATTCGCTTTTCATCGATCAAAGTTAATTGTTCCAAACGAGTCTTAACCCACTCGCTATCTTCAATCTCTGCTTCAACAATTGTACGAAGCGAAGGAATTTGTACCTCTGCCGGTATCACAGCCTCAGTTCCATAGACTAGCAGGTATGGAGTTGCTCCCACCGATGTGCGTACTGTAGTACGGTATCCCAGTAAAGCGAACGGTAATTGTTCATGCCATTGTCTAGAACTTTGGATTGTTTTTCTCAAAATCTTCTTAATGTTTTTGTTCGCTGCTTCCACGGCACCGTTGGCTTTGGGCCGATAAGGGGTGGAGTTCCTATGCGTTATTTTGAATTGCTCGCATATTTCTTCCATCAAATGACTATTCAGGTTCGCAGCATTGTCTGTGATGATAGTTGCAGGTATACCAAAACGACAGATAAGATTTGAGTGTACAAAATCCACCACAGCTTTTTTAGTGACTGATTTGAGAGTGATGGCTTCAACCCATTTCGTGAAGTAATCGATAGCCACTAGTATGAATCGGTGTCCATTCGAGGCTTTCGGCTCAATCGGGCCGATGACATCCATTCCCCAAGCGACAAATGGCCACGGTGCTGACATAGGATGCAGCTCAGTTGGAGGTGCATGAATCAGATCTCCATGTACCTGACATTGATGGCATTTTCGGACAAAACCGAAACAATCTTTCTCCATGGTCATCCAATAATAACCCGCTCGAAGGATTTTCTTGGCTAAGACATACCCATTCATACGAGGCCCGCATACTCCTGCGTGTACTTCGTGCATGATTTTTCCTGCTTCTTCGACATCAACACACCTTAAGAGGTTAAGATCCGGGGTTCTTTTATACAAGACCTCGCCGCTCAAAAAGAAACCACCTGCATGTCTCCTAATGGTCCTCTTTTGATCTCCAGTAGCATGTTCTGGGTATTCTTGCGTTTTCAGAAATCTCCCGATATCGTAATACCATGGCTTGACGCTCGGTCCTTCTTCGATTGCATTGCAATAACCGTGGCTTTCCCTGATTTGAATTTCCAAGGGATTGACATGGGCGTTGCCCGGATAAGGTAGCATTGAAGCTAAAGTGGCAAGTGCGTCAGCTAGTTCATTGTGACATCGTGGGATATACCCGAACTCTATCGATGCAAATCGCTTGCCAAGAATATTCACGTGCTGTCGATAAGGGAGGAGTTTAACGTCTCGAGTTTCCCATTCACCTTGAGATTGTTTGATAATTAAATCTGAATCTCCCATGATCAACAAATCTTCGACACCTTGATCAATTGCCATGTTCATACCCATGATACAAGCTTCATACTCAGCCGTATTGTTTGTGTAGAAGAAACGGAGCCTAGCCGTAGCCGGATAATGCTGACCAACAGGAGAGATCAAGATTGCCCCAATCCCTATACCTTTCGCGTTTACCGCCCCATCGAAAAACATTTTCCAAGCATGACTGTCTTCCGAAACAACTTCTGTCGTATTTACCTCTTCATCAAGGAAAGTAGGTATTCAATGGTTGATACTCTTCGTCGATCGGGTTCTCGGCCAAATGGTCTGCCAATGCTTGGGCCTTCATTGCCGTGCGGGTGACATAGACTATGTCAAACTCAGTGAGCAGGATTTGCCACTTTGCCAATCTTCCGGTGGGCATCGGTTTCTGGAATATGTACTTCAAAGGATCCAACCGAGTAATGAGGTGAGTCGTATGGGCTTGGAGGTAGTGTCTCAATTTCCGAGCGACCCAAGTTAAAGCACAACACGTTCTTTCCAGCAAAGTGTACTTGACCTCATAACTAGTGAATTTCTTGCTCAGGTAGTAAATCGCCCGCTCTTTCTTCTCCGTCGCATCACGTTGTCCGAGAACACAACCAAAAGAGTTTTCCAAGACTGTTAAATATAAGAAAAGAGGTCTCCCTGGCTCTGGCGGGACTAAGACTGGAGGGTTTGACAAATATTCTTTGATCTTGTCAAAAGCCTCTTGGCATTCGGTTGTCCATTTGATTGCAGCGTCTTTCTTCAACAACTTGAATATGGGTTCACATGTGGAAGTCAACTGAGCGATGAACCTACTGATGTAGTTTAGTCGGCCTAGAAGACTCATTACGTCTTTCTTTGTTCTGGGAGGAGGTAAATCCCGGATGGATTTTATCTTTGTGGGATCTAATTCAATACCTCTTCTACCGACTATGAAACCCAAAAGTTTACCTGACGGGACTCCAAAAGTGCATTTTGCCGGATTTAACGTCAAGTCGTACATCTGCAACCTCTCAAAGAATTTCCTCAAGTCTCGCACATGATCGCCCTGAGTTCTGGATTTGATGATCACATCGTCCACGTACACCTCTATTTCCTGATGCATCATGTCGTGGAAAATGGCAGTCATAGCTCTCATGTATGTTGCTCCCGCGTTTTTCAAACCGAATGGCATGACTCGGTAACAGTAAGTCCCCCAAGGTGTGGTAAAAGCAGTCTTCTCGGCGTCCTCTTCATCCATTAATACTTGATGATATCCCGCATAACAATCCACAAACGACTGTATCTCATGTTTGGCACAGTTATCAACAAGGATGTGGATGTTCGGTAAAGGAAAGTTATCTTTAGGACTCGCTTTATTCAGATCTCGGTAGTCAACGCATACTCGAGTTTTTCCGTCCTTCTTTGGCACGGGCACAACATTAGCCAACCACGTGGTGTATTGTACCACTCGAATTACCCCTCTTTTCAACTGCTTAGTGATTTCTTCTTTGATTTTATCACTGATGTCAGTCTTGAACTTTCTTTGCTTCTGTTGCACTGGGCGGCAGTCAGGGTAGATTGGTAATTTGTGCACCACTAGATCAGCTCCTAATCCCGGCATATCATCGTAAGACCAAGCAAACACGTCTTTAAATTCAAACAAGAGTTGGATTATTGCATCTCGTGTTTTCTCATCCGTGTGGATGCTTATCTTGGTCTCTCGGACCTCTTCATCAGTTCCCAAATTAACCGGTTCGGTGTCATTCAAGTTCGGCTTAGGTTTGTTCTCGAAATGTTCCAATTCTCGATTTATTTCCCTAAAAGCCTCATCTTCATCGTATTCCGGTTCTTGGTTCATTATTTCCAGATTAGGTGGCGTGTTCGGATTTGAGCATGAGTTCCGTAAGCATGTCATGTAATTTAAAGCCGCATTATTAGGACTGAAAAGGAAGAATAACAAAATTAGAAAGAGTGCAAAAGTAAGGAAATATTTATTTTATTTTCTTGGAATTTTCTGAAAACAAACGAAATTACATTGGGGAAACCAAAAATACAAGAAAACAAAGAAAAACATCCAAGCTACATCCTGAAGTAACTTGTGATGAAGGAAAAACGACAGGACAAATCTACCAGAACTCCCGCCTGATTGGGAAGGGTGTGGCTTCCCAATTTTGCAATTTAGCTTCGGGGCCCACATACAGCACCTCAGCGGTGCTTGTTCCTTCTCTCGATTGGACCATATTAACATCATAGAGCATTTGCCTCATGGCCCCACATATGTCTTCAATTTCCTCCGCTGTAAAGACCTCGTCTTCTTCTTCTTCACTGTACCTTGGTCTGACAAAAGTTTGGTACAGATGCGGCAATGGTTGCGGCAGAACCCATCCTTTCTCCTTTCTCTTTTTGGCCCATCTTTCATCTTCAGGGGTTGGGCGAAAGCCCACTCCGAAAAACTTTTCAGCTACAGGTAAAGTTATCAGCTTCGGCACTCCTTGTAAGGACTTTCCCAAACCTTTTCCTGGCTGGAAGCCATGTTTAATCATTTCTTTCGCCACCATGATGGAGGCATTAGACAAAAAAGGTTGGGGGAGAGGGTTCCCTTCTTCGTGTTGATCCGCCAACACAATCTCGAAAGCTTGATAGACAATGTTTTCGCTTCCCGCTTCCGCTTCCAAGCAAGGGATGGATGGATCTCGATAAATTGATTGCTCGTCTTCACCCGTGGACCACGATCTCTTGTCCCTTGTGCTCAAATTTCAACATCTGATGGAGGGTAGAAGGCACAGCTCCGGCCGCATGAATCCATGGTCTCCCTAGAAGAA
The DNA here is from genome assembly GCA_032618575.1 of Nicotiana noctiflora. Lineage (NCBI taxonomy): Eukaryota > Viridiplantae > Streptophyta > Magnoliopsida > Solanales > Solanaceae > Nicotiana > Nicotiana noctiflora. The sequence continues at coordinate 44,506 of JASVEL010005903.1, forward strand.
AATTGTAAGAAGTGTCCATATCCAAGACTTGGAATGTCATTTCGAAGTCCATCGGGCCGATGGTCATAATTACATCAATCTCTCCGACAGTATCTCTTTTCACACCGTCAAAAGCTCGCACACATATATTGTTAGGCCGAATCCTTTCAGCTCCGATTCCTATGCGGCCTAAAGTGGAAAGCGGGCATATGTCTACCCCCGAACCCCCATCAACCATGACCCTCTTCATATAGTAGCCTTCGCTTTTGACAATCAAATGCAAAGCTTTGTTGTGGGCGGCACCCTCCAAAGGCAAATCAGCTTTACTGAAGGAAATCTGATTGATCGCGAAGAATCTTTCTGTCATTCTTTCAAGTTGTTCGGATGAAGTCTCAATAGGCACGTATGCCTCATTCAAGGCTTTTAGCAAAACCTTTTGATGTTCAGTAGTCTTCATTAAAAGGGACAACATCGACACCTGCTCTGGGCATTTACGCAGTTGGTCTATCACCTCATAATCAGGCATTTGCATCTTTTGAAAAAAGACCTCTGCCTCTTCAGCACTTACAGGTTTCTTTGACGGGAAACGCCTTTGTGTGGCGTTATTTACCTCCTGTGTGTTTAAGTACTTCTGTCCTAGGACACTCTCAGATGAATTTCCCACAATCTCTTTCCCTTTGCGCGTAACGAGTGTTCGTTGGTAGCTCCAGGGTACTGCGGATGGATCTGTCATTGGTTTTTGTTGCACGCGTGCAATAACCACAGGTTCATCTGGTTTTCGGGCCACATAAGTTCCCTTTGGTACATACATTGATGTTTCTCTCTTTAAATGGAACTTCTTGGGGGCACCTATGGACAATGGTTTTTCCACTCTACCTCGTGGGAGGTAAAGGACTCCGCCCTTCTGAGACGATGCTTTCAATTCAATCGTCTTTTCGGATTTGGTTTCAAGAGCTTCAACCTTTTTCCTCATTTTCTCTTGTTTCGGGGTAGCCTCAGGACGCTTCTCTATGTTGGCGATGGCGATTATCGCTTTCAAAGCCGGGTCAAATTCTTTGTCGTCACAAATCATCCGAATCACCGGTCCGTTGTTGTGGGCTGGTAATGGGTTGTTTGTCACATTTGGGATGTCTTCATCTGCGAAGACGATCCTCCCCTGATTGATCAATTCTTGTACTACCTTCTTTAATGTCCAACAATTGTCAGTGCTGTGTCCTTCGACACCTGAATGATATGCACAGTATATCCCCCTCTGGTAGGCAGGAGAGTCTGGATTCTGCCTGTTCCGCGGAACAGGCTGCAATAGGTTTTCTTGCCTGAGTTTTGGGAAAAGAGTGGAATACGGCTCCCCAATCGGTGTAAAGCTCGTTTTGGGTTGCTCACGGTGGCGAGCGTTATTTGGCCGTGGATTATACTGGTTTGGGTAAGGAGGTTGGTTTCTCTGGAATGGAGGTGGATTCCTGTTGGCTGGTGGCTGTGGCCGTGCCTGAGGTTGAATGTTCATGACCGCATAGGGTGGAGGCGGAGGAGCATAAGCCATGCCGTGATGTGGATAGTAATGTTGGGGGACCCTGTCGGAGAATACCTGCCTTGAGGTTCGATATCTCCTGTCTTCTACCGCCGCCATAGCAGATTCTTCTTTCTTCTTGCTTCGGGGCATCCCTCCAGACCCGCCTTGAATGGCTTGGGAAGTTGCCCGAATGGCCGCTTGGCTCAAAATTCGCCCCGTTTTCAAGCCATTTTCTACCATTTCTCCGATCTTGATAGCTTCGGCGAAAGGTTTTCCCATCGCCGACATCATATTTTGAAAGTAATCGGGCTCTTGAGCTTGGAGAAAAGTCGTGACCATTTCAATTTCGTCCATGGGGGGTTTCACCCTGGACGCTTGCTCTCGCCACTTGATGGCATATTCTCTGAAGCTTTCTGAGGGCTTCTTTTTTAAGTTCGATAGAGAATTCCCGTCCGGCGCAATATCGATGTTGTATTGGAATTGTTTTACAAAATCTCTGGCCAGATCATCCCAGATGTGCCATCGAGATATGTCTTGATCCATATACCATTCTGATGCTATTCCGACCAAACTTTCTCCGAAGTACGCCATCAACAATTCTTCTCTGCCGTCGGCACCTCACAATTGATTGCAGTATTTCTTCAAATGAGCAATGGGGTCGCCATGTCCGTCGTACTTTTCGAACTTTGGTGTCTTGAAACCTGATGGCAAATGGACGTGCGGGAACATGCACAGATCGGCGTAAGATACACTTTTCTGTCCACTCAGACCTTGCATGTTCTTCAAGCTTTGTTCCAAACTCCTCATTCTTTTTGCCATCTCATCCTGCTCGGGGGTCTTTGGATTTTGGCTCGGTAGAAACTCATATCGAGGTGGCTGAGAATATGTATTGGCTGCAACCTGGGTATGGTCCCGTGTAAGCGGTGGTGCCTGGGAATGTAAAGGATGAGGAGTCGAAGAAAGGAGCATGTGCGGTGGGGTGCGTTGTGATTGGAACTGGCAACTCAACGGACGTTCTTGCAGATGTATCATGTGGTGCTACCCGAGGATGGGATGTGGAGGGTGATTCAGAGAGGTTTGTAGCATTGGAATACCCGAACAGAGTAGGCGGGTAATTGATGGGGGTATTTGAAATACCGCTTGACCTGAGAAGAATTTCAGGGAACCCAGGGACCAGACTCGTGGGCTCTTTCCCGTTGTTCCAATCGTCCAACATCTCGAGCATGCGGCAACGCAGCATTCTATTCTCTTCCAAAGCTGCCGACTCAGTAGCCGGGATGGTTGCCAATGAGCTTTCCTCTGAAACGGGGATGGTTGCTAAAGGCATTTCTGAAGACATGTCGGCACCCTTTTTGATCTAGTGAAATAGGAATGAGTACTCTCAGGCTGCCGAACTTTTCCTTTGGACCTTGTGAAGTACGAATGTGGTGCCAGATTACCGCAAAGTCAACCACTTTTTACTAAAACCTGGATTTTGTCAAACAAACGGTTAGTCTGAAACAACATAACAGATAAGTAATCTCACGTTGGGTGTGATGCACTTATACATGTGATAATGTTGCTACATGTATTCGTTTGCGATGCGTCATCCCGGTTTGTATTTTCTTTCGCTTTCGTCTTTCATCGATCTTCTTTTTCTCTTAACTTCTTCCCCCCCCCCCTTTTTTTTTCATTTTTATTTTTTATTTATTTATTTTTTAGTGATGGTCGAATCTTATGTGGATTGCCTACGTATCATGTCCCCGCATGAATCAGACCGGGCGTAGTTCGGAAACAATAGACATAAGATGAAGTGTTCATGAATTTTATTTCAACAAACTTAAAACTTGAAACACTTGCAAAATACAACAATGGAGAAAAACTTGTAAAAGGACAAACATACTCTAAAACAAAAGACTCTCCTAAGCATGTTCCAACGCTTCGAATCTTTGCGCCCGGGGGGCGTTGTTTGGTCTTGCTGCAGTTCTTGGGGTAAGATCTTTCTGTATGCTTCCCAATTCTGCCATGACTTGGTGGACACATTCCATGATTGAAGAAAAGAGGGCCGGCCGAGGTACTCGTTCACAGTTCAAACACCTCATAGTAATGTAGTGCCCGATCTCATTGATCCCGGTTCTGATTATGTCCTTTTCTCTGAGCAGCTGCCCTATGTGCCTGTTCTTTGCCCCTAATACTTGAGAGTTGCCGGAGACATGGTCCAAGAGCCTATCTATTTGTCTTTCCATCCGTGCCATCAAGTTGTGACAACGGTCTCTATCTGCTTTAGCATCCTGGACTTGCCCGAGAGTTCGCTCTTTAAGAGTGGCATTTGCTTTTCTCAAATCAACGATGATTGCATCATAGTCTTTCTCTACTTGTTGTAGACGGAGTGCTTCTTGGTGGGCCGCTCTCTTCCATTTTGTTCGGACCGCAACCAAAGCCGCTTTTGCCTTCTCCAAGTCTTCTTGGTGTTCAAAGGCTTTTCTTTCCAAATCGTTTATCAGCATTTGATCACTCCGACTCCTCCTTGACCTTTCTGCGGCCAATTGCATCTCTTGAATTCGAGTTTGGAGTGCTTCTCTTTCCTGCTCCCAACCGGCCCTTTCCCGATCGAAGTCAGCCTGTTGTATGTCCATGGCTGCTTCCATGATTCCTTTGTCTTCTTTTAAAGTGTTGATGCAAGATTGGAAATTTTGTGCTGTTTCATGCTCAACTTCTCTAACTCTGGCTTCTATTTCTCTCTCCCAATCGACGGCATACTTCACTGACCTTTCTGACCTTTGCTCTGGTATTGATTGGTTGTGGAACCATTCAAGATAAGCGAGACTCACTTCTTCCCGTTCTCGATCGGCAACCATCTCGTTGACGTCGGAGAGTCGACTACCGAACCATACCTTCTGTGCATAAGTCTCCCTTGGGGTCTCTTCCGTCACAAATTCCCATACAAATGATCGCATATCCTCAATTGGGGCCCTTTTCTGTTCTCTTCCCAGCTGCCGCATGACACGTAGCGGGGCATATGGTTGGAAACCCCCGAAACCCATTAATATGTAGAATGGGCGGTATGTCGACATATGCATGATTTTGGCGGAAGGGAACCAATAATAATTCCAGGTAAGTTGATCTGCTCTCAAAGAGTTGAGAAGTTCTTGCCAAGTCCTCAAGTCTTCCGGAAGGTTACAACGGGCGGCTCTGTTTGTATGACAACGAATATAATTCAGCCAATCTGTGTTGAAGTTTATCACAATTGGGTGATGGTAGAGATGCTCTATAAACCACATTTGTAATAAAATATTGCAACCCTCAAAATAGTCTTGTCCTTCTTGGCACCGAGTTAAAGCCCGGAAGATGTCTCCTAGTATCATCGGAAGAACAGTGTGTTCCTCGTTACTCCGTAGATATGAGACCACCGCAGCTAAACGGATTCTGATGCGTCCACCACGTTCGGGAAAAACCATGGTTCCCAAAAAAGCGATCATGAAAGCATAGATTCTTAAATCTCCCTAGGCGTCATAATTTAGCTGGTTAACAAATTCGACGTTTGAGAATTTCCCAAACCCTTCCTTATCACCAAATCTGTCGTAGAGATAATCTAGTGGCACCCAACCGTTTTCCAGACAACCGAGGGGAACCCGTCGGAGACATAGCTTTTTCAAGAAGTTATTCACACTCATCTGCCTAGGAGCTGCAGGTCTCATCTTGTGCAAATCTCTTCCGAGCCCTGTGAGTCCGCCCAATTTTTCCAAAGTGGGTTTTATTTCACAATCCCGGAATTTGAACACATTGCTTGTTGAGTCCCAAAAACTCACTAAAGCTCTGATCACATTTTTATCCGGTTTTATCATCATGATGTCCGGAAGAAATTTGAGGTGCTTGTGAACTTGATTTCTTTCCCAAGCTGAAAAACTAGTCCACCATTTACGGAGCCGATCTGGGGTCTTGTCCTGGACCATGAACATAGGTGGCATTTCGTCTCTCACCCTTTTTTGGCCGATTCGTTGCGAGGAAGTCATGCTGATCCTAGAAAAGATAAAAAATGGATTTAAGATTTTTTTTTTTTTAAATTTTTTTATTATTTTTTTTATTTTTTATTAAAAACGAATCTTGTTAATACGGCCTTTCAACACTTGAAGAAGATTTGAAGGCTGTATAACAGGATACCAGTGTGATGTCTATATTCCGTTTTGCAAAATTAGTCCTCCGGCGCCCCTTTTGAGGCGTTTGGCTATTTTTGCAAAATTTCCTAACTCTCGACTAAGAACAAAAATCCTAATTCTAATATTTTTTTTTTATTATTGTTTTTTTTTTAAAAAAAAAAAAATCAGTATTAGTTGAGCCCGATATGGGTTGCCTACGTATCTCATTTTTGGTGAGAATCAAACTTGCGTAGTTCGAAAATAAAAGAACTAAACCATTTTAAGAAAAGAAAACAAACTGTTTTTTTTTAAACAGGCATTTCTAAAACAAATTATTTTCAAAGGAACTAAGAAAATTTATTTGAAATTTTTTTTTTTCAAAGAAACTAAACTATTTTTGTAAAATTAAGAAAATTTATTTGAAATTTTTTTTTTTTTTTTGCATTTTTCAGAATTTATTTTTAAAGAACTAACTATTTTCATAAAATTAAGAAAATTTATTTGAAATTTTTGCAATTTTCAGAATTTATTTTCAAAGAACTAACTATTTTCATAAAATTAAGAAAATTTAGTTTGGAATTTTTTGCATTTTTCAGAAATTATTTTCAAAGAACTAACTATTTTCATAAAATTAAGAGAATTTATTTGGAAAGAATTTTTTTTTTATTATTTTTTTTTATTTTTTTCAGAATATTTAAAGAACTAACTATTTTCGTAAAATTAAGAAAATTTATTTGAAATTTTTGCATTTCTCAGAAATTATTTTCAAAGAACTAACTATTTTCATAAAATTAAGAAAATTTAGTTTGAATTATTATTTTTTTTTATTTTTATTTTTTATTTTTTATTTTTTGCATTTTTTTCAGAATTTATTTTCAAAGAACTAACTATTTTCATAAAATTATTTTAACTATATACCCCGACGTTTTCCACTTCTTCCTCTTTTTTAACAAACCGGTCGGCATGTAAGATCGAAACAAATAAATGCACACAAAAAGATGCAACAAGTTGGTCTTTTTGTTTCAGGTACACCTGTCCTAGACAGGCCCAACCCCTGTGTTGAGCCTCCTAAGTCAAATATGCACATGATGCAAATAAACGTTCCTATCGGGGATCCGGCATAAGGTCTTGTTATTCTAAGTCATCATCCTGTTGGAAAAGTATCTAGACTGGCTTTAACTCGAGCGGACAACTCGAGCCGAAGAGTGTCAGTGCACCGGTAGCATGGCTTTCCGGCTTAATTGACAAAACTCTCCGCCTAAACATGTGCGACTACAAAATCCTTCACCAGGTGCCAAGCACCACAGAAGCTATCTTGAGAAAAACGGGCTATGTCCAGCAAATGCCCGGTATTGTATTTCAAAAGACTCAGAAGAAAAAAAAATGGGTATCGGCACAATTTATATACAGTTCACAAAATATCAAAGCGGTAAAACAACATTTAGCATATAAAATATAAACATGTAATAAAATCATATAATAAATAAGCCAAATAAAATAATTATTCAAAGCTCGAATTCTTAAACCCTGAACCAGTAGTTCTGGGTTTGTTTCCCCAGCAGAGTCGCCAGAGCTGTCACACCTCCTTTTGGCGCGCCCCGCTACCCGAGGGTAGGAGCGCAAGGGAGTTTTTCCAATTTAAGTGACAATATTCGAAACGGGATTATTTTATTTATTTCATAGTCGCCACTTGGAATAAATTAAGGTGTCCCAAGTCACCGATTTATTTAAATCCCGAATCGAGGAAATTTCGACTTTCCAAATGAAGTCTCTGAACCAGAAATTCTAAGTAAGGAATTCTGTTGACCCGAGGGAAGGTGTTAGGCACCCCCGGATCCCGTGGTTCTAGCACGGTCGCTTCAATTATTATAAATGGCTAAAATTATCTGATTTTAAAAATGTTTATAAATTAATATGCTTTAGTTAAATTTTATATCGCTCTATTAATTTCGAAGAAAAAAGTATCTTGATTTAAACATATTTAAACTATCAATAAATGAATAATAAATAAATAAATAAAAATTATTTGCTCCATATAAAATTAAAATTTCGTCCCTTTTTATTCCATTTTTGTACCCTTTATATAAAATGAACATTTTAATCTCTAATTTTCACTTTTTATTAACCCGATTCCGGTATATATCTCTTAATAATTAAATTAAACCACAAATACTAATGATAATGCAAGGTTTTCATCACAAAAAAAAGGTGGGTTCAAACTTTTAAAAATGAATCAATTCAAATATTCAACTATACTATCCAAAATATTTTAAAGTGAAGACCTATCATTCTTGAAATAAAAAAATGAGTTTATTTATAATTATATCAACCTAACTATTTTTAGTTACAAAATCAAAAATGTTCAACAATTGTTGTTCAAGGAGGTTAACATTCACTGATGGATTCACGGATGTTATTAGAGTAACGGAAACATAATAGCACAAACAACTAATTGATTCAAAACGAGCTCGAATAGACACTACAAACAAATCTGATTTTTACTTTCAAATGTGATCATCATGTGATTTTGAATTGCGCGGGACTTAAATCACTATCATGGAATGAACAATCTTAAATCCGGATTTAATCTGCCTCTCACCATTAATCTGCCTTTTACCATTATAGAAATCCAAATTTTGTACATAAATTATAACTAATACCCATTATACAATCCAATTTTCAGTCTAGTGTTCACAAACCTATACTAAATGGAGATAATCCTAACTAAAGCAAATCCCTGTTACTATAACTCAAAACCAAATCAAAACTAAAATTAAAACAACAATTGATTAACTGGAATTAACAAACAAAGAGGCTATTAGATAAAAAATGCAGCAACAGGAACTTCGTTTGATACTTCATTTCATTTCACAACACCGGGATCGTAAAAATGTATACCTGGAAATGTTTTACAAATGAAGGAGAAGGTCAGCAACAAATTTGGCAGCAGTGACAGCAGTAAGCAGTACCAGTGACGACCAAGTAAAGTCAATACGATAAACAACAGCAAACCAAACAGTGACACCCAAATTCCAACAACAACTTTGAAGAAACAAATAATCAAAGACACAGGAAGTTCCAGGAATGGTTTAAAGTCAAAACAGAGAGTTTAAAGTGTGTGTGTATGTTAACTGTTGTTTACAATCAGAGAGACAATCAGAGAGTATTATCAAAGAGTATGTAGAGTATATCACTGTCTCTTTGTGTGTGAAAAACAGTGTGTGTGAAGACAGTGGGTGTGTGAAAACAGTGTGTGTATCAGAAGAGTATATCACTGTGTTTGTGTGTCTGTTTTTCTGCTCTCAAACGTGTGCTCTCTCTCTATTTTTGTGTCCCCTCTATCAGTGAGTGTCTATTGTGTTTTATAGCCTAGAGATCCAAAGCAACAACCCTTTCTTTTTCAGTTTCAGATCTGTCCAGCACCTATTATTCCCCTTTTTCAACCTTTTTCAGCTGTATATTCCCTAACATGTGCATCATCTTAACTTCTAATCACTACTCCCATGTTATCTACTTTTCTCACCTTTTCAAAATACTAAACCAAGCCAGCAAAGTCCTCTTTTTATTAAGCAATTTTAAACTAAGTGGTGTATTAATATTCAGCATTGGTAGCCCACTTAAGTTGAATAATTTTCAGGTTTCATTCCCCTAAGTTAAACTCCTAAAGCTACTGAAGCTATCAATCTATCCAAAACCTACCAGCTATAACCAAACTTAGTAGCTAACTAGATCAAAAGAATCAAACAAACAAAGCAGAACAGTTCAATTCAAACAACAGTGAACCACTGCCCGGGGTTTCAAACAACCAATTCGCGAATTTAAACGACGACATTCGTTAAATCGATCACAACATGTATGATTGACATTCAAACAAATGCAAACACAGTGAATCAGGGAATCTCGGCCAATGCCGGATTTGTGCTCTAATGTTCTAACAAACGAACCTTCGAACCTAATCGACGACATTCGTATAGTCGATTACAACAAACACAATCAATAACACACAATCGACGAACAAGTTTTCATTTTTTCCAACACTTAAGCCGAGAGAAAGAAGAAGAAAAGAGAAAAAATGAAAGAAGCAAGAATGTTATTCGACTTCAATAATCGACTCGAATACACACACTTATCAACAAACAACAATCAATCAATTACGATAATCAATCTCCAAAAACAGTGAATCAAGCAAATTCTCGGCTAGAACAATCCAAAAATGAAGAATTGGCTATTCGACGAAGTATCGAATCGAGTTCTTATTTTATAGAAATATCATTCATAGCAATCAATTAGAAACAACAAATCGACTAAATAAAACGGTCCCAAGAGATGAAGAAAAACAGATAATTTCATAACTGTCCGAAGAAATATCAACAAACGAACAATCATAATCAAAACAAATAAAAATAACAAGGAAAGAGAGGGAATAAAACAGTACCTCCGAACAAATTGAAACCAAAGCAGCGGCCGAGAATAGAAAATTCGTATTCGGGATCGAACGGACCTTAATTGAAATGTTTTCAAATGAAAACGAATCAATTAAGGTCTATTAGACCCCAATTTCTCAAAAATCCGAAAAATAAATCCCTAAATCGGAATTTAGGGTTCTTGCAATTCGTTTTGTGGCTTGATGGTTTGGGTATGAAATAAAGACGGAAATGATGATAAGAGTGGTGTTGCGTGGTTGTCGGATTTTAAACAAGAAAAAGATGGACAAGCGGCGCTAAGGTTGGGGTGTCGAAGCTTCGCCGGACGAGTTCGTTATATTGTTTTGACCACTGTATTCGACGAGGCAGGCATAGTTGTTTGGGTGGTCGAATGGTAGAAATGGAGGAGATGTAGGGTGGTCGTCGATGGAACTGGTGGGCTGTTGGTGATTGGCGGCGACTTGGACGATTGAGAAGAAGAAGGAGAACAGGGAGGGGGCGGCGGCTGTGGGAGAAAGAAGGAGAAGGATTTAGGGTTTTGGGTAAATTAAAACCTGATTTGGGTCTTTGGGTAATTTAGAATAGGTATTTTAATCTAAACCGTTGGATTGAGTGATCCAACGGCTTAGATTAAATGGGGCTAACCGGGTCGGTTTTAAGCATTGGGCGGATCCGGGTGTTGGGGTTTGGACTGGGTTATGTGATTTGGGCTTAGAAGAATTAAGTTTAAAAATGGCCCAAATTTGATTCTCTTCTCTTTTTTTTAATTTTGTTTTTTTCTTACCTCTTTAATCTAATTTTCTAAATAAAACAAAAATTCTAATTACACTACAAAATCAATTAAATTATAAGAAATACTAATTAAGTTATATTAACAATTAACACAATCAATTTAAACATCAATTAAATATAAATCACACAATTAGGCATTTAAATGCTAAAAATGTAAAAGATGAATTATTTCCCCTTTTTTATGATTTTCGTTTTCGTAAGATAAAATTAATTACTCCTAATTTCAAACTAGATGAGAAATGTAAGCACGACATATTTTTGTATTATTATTTTTTTTTATTAATTTAAACACATATAATCACATATATACAAATGCAAACAAATACCAAAATAACACAAAAATTCACAAAAAAATACACACCATAAAATAGACAATTTTTGTTTTGATTTTGTGGGAGTAATTCATGTTAGGCAAAAATCACGTGCTCACACTCATCTTAATAAATCTCAGCTTCAGCGACAATTCGGAGGGATGGGATTTCAACTTCTGCTGGTATTACTGCTTCAGTCCCGTACACCAACAAGTAAGGAGTTGCACCTACCGAAGTCCGGACGGTAGCGCAATAACCCAACAGTGCGAATGGTAACTTTTCATGCCATTGCCTAGACCCTTCTACCATCTTCCTCAATATCTTCTTTATATTCTTGTTTGCTGCCTCCACCGCACCATTTGCTTTGGGACGATATGGTGTGGAATTTCGGTGTGTAATCTTGAACTGTTGACATACCTCCTTCATCAATCCGCTATTAAGATTGGCACCGTTATCCGTGATGATTATCTTTGGGATTCCAAACCTGCAGATGATGTGGGAATGTACGAAGTCCACCACCGCCTTCTTGGTCACTGATTTGAAGGTTTTGGCCTCCACCCACTTGGTAAAATAATCGATCGTTACCAGAATGAACCTATGACCATTGGAAGCCGCAGGTTCTATAGGTCCGATAACATCCATACCCCATGCAACAAATGGCCATGGCGCCGACATTGTATGCAATTCGGTCGGTGGAGAATGAATCAAATCTCCATGTATCTGACACTGATGGCATCTTCGCACGAAACTTATACAATCACGCTCCATAGTGAGCCAGTAATATCCTGCTCGAAGAATCTTCTTTGCCAATACATATCCGCTTATGTATGGCCCACAAACTCCGGAGTGTATATCTGTCATCACTGTTGTGGCTTGACTTGCATCTATACATCTCAACAATCCCAAATCTGGGGTACTTTTGTACAGCATAAGTCCTAAAAGCTGAATACCAGTGTCACGACCCGGATTTTCCCCCAACATCGGGATCGTGATGGCGCCTACTCGTGGTAGCTAGGCAAGCCACCGTATTCATACTATCCCGTTTTTAACACAATCTTAATTAAATAAATGCGGAATACTTTATCGAAATAGAAATAACTAATTACAAGATGAAAATCATACGGAAATCCTCTACCCAAGACGTGGAGTCACCAACTCACGAACTACTACTGAAAAACTACACATAAGAGTTTGAAGGAAACATAACATAATTCTGTTTGTCTCGGAACAAAGAGACTACAGCTGGTAAAATAAATAAAGAGAGAGAGATGCCGGGCTTGCGGACGTCTGCAAGCTACCTAGGTCTCAAATGTGATCAACTCCCACGCAATCGATTTACTGCTGCTGCTACTGCTGCTCAAAACCTAGACCTGTGCAAAAATGCACAGAAGTGTAGTATTAGCAAAACCGACCCCATGTGCCGGTAAGTGCCCGGCCTATCCCGGCGAAGTAGTGACAAGCCTAGGACCAGACACTCACATAAACTTGTACAGTTCTATTTACATATGTACCACAAATAACAGAAATACTGAGTAATAACACAATAAGGAATATCTCAAAGAATTCAACAATTAACAACAGTTAATAAATTCACAATGAAAAGCAAAGTATAATGTAAACACAAGTAATATCAATTCAAGAAATAGCAAGCAGTTGCACGGCATCACCCTTCGTGCTTTTACTCTCATCCTCACCAAATAAACAAATAAAGTATACGGCATCACCCTTCGTGCTTTTACTCTCATCCTCACATCCATAGTACGGCATGATCCTTCGTACATGGTTCAATAACAGGGCACGGCATGATCCTTCGTGCATAATCAATAAATAAACATGGCACGGCATTAACCTTCGTGCATAAATAAATAAACATGGCACGGCATCACCCTTCGTGCATTATCACTCTTCCTCACCCAAATAACAATCACAAGTTAAGGGCAAAGAAAGAAACAGTAATTCATAAACCGTCCCATCAAGGGCAACCAATAATTATCCTCACAACAAGTCCCAACAAGGGAAAACAATAACATTTCATCTGTAATATATCTCAAAATAATCATTTTTCAACGACTCACGGTCATACTAGACGCCAGTGGATGGATGCTCGTCACCACAGCCCATACACCGCACTCGATCACATAACACATAACACATAATCCTATTCCCTCAAGCTAGGATAGAACAAACACTTACCTCGAGTGTTTATGAACAATTCAATCCGTGGAAATGTCTTTTTCTTTCAACTTTGGCTCCAATCCAATCGTATCTATACACAATTGATTTAATATCATCAATACTACTCAACAAACTAATTCTTAAGACCAAATACATCTTTTACAACATTCTCCCCGAAATAGTGAATTTCAACCCCGGGCCCACATGGTCGGAACTCGGGGTTAAGACCAAAATCCGGTTACCCATCCCCCCACGAGTTCATGTATATGATTTGTTTCAAAATCGGACCTCAATTCGAGGTCCAATTCCCCAATTTATGAAAAACCCTATTTTCTAACAAAAACCAGAATTCTACCATGAAAATCTTTGATTTCTTATGAAAAACATGTTTAATGATGTTAGGAATTGAAAGAATTAAGTAAAAAGTGACTTACAATCGTTTTGATGAAGAAGAAATCCGTGAAGAATCGCAAATGGGTATTTTTGTTTTGTAAAAAGTGAAGAAATGAACTTAAAATCGTGTTTTACAGGTCTCTGTGTTCGCATTTGCGAACCCCGACCAATTTCTGGAGTTTGAAAAATAAGCTAAGACTGGGAAGTTCGCATTTGCGAACACTGGTAGACAAAGGGACAGTTCGCAATTACGAACTAAGTTCGCATTTGCGAACATAGGCTGTTTAAGGCAGTGTTCGCATTTGCGAACAATGGTTCGCATTTGCGAACCAAGGCACTATAGGGAATGTTCGCATTTGCGAACATTTGTTCGCATTTGCGAACATAGGCAGGCACTGGGGACTTTCGCATTTGCGAACAATTGTTCGCATTTGCGAACAAGGCCGGGTCAATGGGGCTTCGCATTTGCGATCAGGGTTCGCATGTGCGAGCCCTACCTTGTACTGCCCCCTTCGCAATTGCGAGAAATACTTCGCAATTGTGAAGCCAACAGCTGGGTGAAAAACCAGCAGTGCAACATTTCAGAATTTAATCCAACGGCCTGGGCTCCAAACCAAACATGTACACAACCTCAAAAACACATTATGAACTTGTTCGTGCGATCATATCGCCAATATCACATCGTTTTCATCAAATCAAGCCTCAAATTCATGATTTTCATACCTTTGGTTTTCAAAACTTTCAAACTTGGGACTCAAGGTCCAAAACATCTCAAACGACATCCGAATGTCACCAAACTTTACATAAATCACATATATAATATTTAAGACTTGTACCGGGCGTCGGAACCAAAATACGAGCCCGATACCAAGGTCAATTAATTCAATTTCCTTTAACAATTACATCAAAAACAATTTCATAGAAAAATTCATAACTTGGGCTCTAGGCCTCAGAATTCGACTCCGGACGCATGTCCAAGTCCCATATTTTCCTACGGACCTCTCGGGACCATCCAATCTCGGTCCGGATCCGTTTACCAAAAATGTTGACCGAAGTCAACCATATCAATATTAATATCATTTTTATCCAAATTCCTCATAGAATTCATTTTTTCTATCACAAAATCTTTCCGGCTACATGCTCGGATTGTGCACGTAAATAGAGGCAACATGAAATGAGGTTTTCAAGGCCTCAGAAGCTCGAAATGATTAATAAAATAAGTGATGACCCTTTGGGTCGTAACAATCTCCACCTCTAAAACAACCGTTCGTCCTCGAACGGACAAAAGAAAGAAGTACCCGAGTCGGGAAACAAGTGTGGGTAGCGGCTCCGCATATCGTACTCGGACTCCCAGGTTGATCCTCCACAGGCCGACCTCTCCACCGAACACGCACGAAGGATAACTCTTCGACCTCAACCGTCGAACCTCGCCGGTCTAGAATGGCTACCGGTTCCTCCTCGTAAGATAGATCATTGTCCAATTGGACAGGTACTGAAGTCTAACACATGAGTGGGATCACCGTGGTATCTCCGAAGCATA
The DNA here is from genome assembly GCA_032618575.1 of Nicotiana noctiflora. Lineage (NCBI taxonomy): Eukaryota > Viridiplantae > Streptophyta > Magnoliopsida > Solanales > Solanaceae > Nicotiana > Nicotiana noctiflora. Next base: position 59,745 of record JASVEL010005903.1, read on the forward strand.
GATACGTGAAAAACTCGGATGCACGGCTGATAATCTAGGCGGCAAAGCCTAATCGGTAAGCCACCTCTCCCACTCTGTCTAGAATCTCAAATGGACCTATATACCTAGGGCCGAGCTTGCCCTTCTTCCCGAACCTCATTACGCCCTTCATAGGCGACACTCGAGCAATACTCGTTCACCAACCATGAAATCTACATCTCGAACCTTACGATCCGCATAAGTCTTTTGCTTGGACTGAGCTGAACGCAATCTCTCCTGAATAGTCTTGACCTTATCTAAGGCCTCCCGAACTAAGTCTGTACCCAACAACCGAGCCTCTCCCGGTTCAAACCATCCAACTGGTGATCGACATCGCCTACCATACAACGCCTCATACGGAGCCATCCGGATGCTAGATTGGTAACTGTTATTGTAGGCGAACTCTGCTAATGGTAGAAACCGATCCCACGAGCCTCCGAAATCAATAACACAGGCTCGAAGCATGTCCTCAAGAATCTGAATAGTCCTCTCGGACTGGCCATCTGTCTGAGGATGAAATGCTATACTCAGCTGAACCTGGGTGCCTAACTCCTGCTGGACCGCTCTCCATAACCGCGAGGTAAATTGCGTACCCCGATCAGAGATAATAGATACTGGCACCCCATGAAGACGAAGAATCTCCCTAATGTAAATCTCCGCTAACCTCTCCGACGAGTAGGAGTCAGATACTGGAATAAAGTGTGCCGACTTGGTCACCCTATCAACAATGACCCAAATAGCATCAAATTTCCTCCGAGTCAAAGGAAGTCCAGTAACGAAGTCCATAGTGATCCGCTCCCATTTCCACTCGGGAATTTCAATCCTCTGGAATACACCACCAGGTCTCTGGTGCTCATATTTCACCTGCCGACAATTTAGACACCGAGCGACATACGCAACGATATCTTTCTTCATTCTGCGCCACCAATAGTGCTGCCGTAAGTCCTGGTACATCTTCGCGGCGCCTGGGTGAATAGAATACCGCGAACTGTGGGCCCTCGCTAAGATCAACTCTCGAATTCCTTCGACATTGGGCACACAAACTCGACCCTGCAATTTCAATACCCCATCATCATCTAGATTTACCTGTGTGGCACCTCCCCGCTGTACTGTATCTCTCAACTCACGCAAACGAGGATCATCAAATTGCCTCTCACGGATACGCTCTAATAACGAAGAACGAGCGACCGTGCAGGCTAACACCCTGCTAGGCTCAGAAATGTCTAATCTCACGAACCGGTTGGCTAAGGCCTGGACATCTAGAGCTAATGGTCTCTGACTGACCGGAATGTATGCAAGACTACCCATGCCGGCATACTTTCTACTCAAAGCATCGGCCACCACATTGGCCTTACCTGGATGATATAAGATAGTAACATCATAGTCTTTTAGCAACTCTAACCATCTCCGCTGTCGTAGATTCAACTCCTTCTGCTTGAACAAGTACTGTAGGCTTTTGTGATCATTGTACACCTCACATGTCACACCATATAGATAATGCCTCCAAATCTTTAAGGCATGAACCACCGCTGCCAACTCAAGATCATGAACTGGATAATTCTTCTCATGTATTTTCAACTATCTCGAAGCATAAGTAATAACCTTACCATCCTGCATCAATACCGTTCCAAGCCCTGTACGGGATGCATCACAGTAAACTGTATAAGGCCCTACACCCGTAGGTAGTATCAGCACTGGTGTTGTAGTCAAGGCTATCTTGAGCTTCTGAAAGCTCGCCTCACACTCATCTGACCACTAGAACTGAGCACCCTTCTGGGTCAACCTAGTCATTAGGGCTGCAATAGAAGAAAACCCCTCTACAAATCGACGGTAGTAACCTGCTAACCCTAAGAAACTCCAGATCTCAGTCACTGAAGCTGGTCGAGGCCAATTCTGGACTGCCTCAATCTTCTTTGGGTCTACCTGAATACCTTCCACTGAACTAATATGACCCAGAAATGCTACCGAACTCAGCCAGAACTCACATTTAGAAAATTTGGCATATAGCTGGTTATCTTTCAGAGTCTGAAGAACCACTCTGAGGTGCTGCTCGTGCTCTTCCTGGCTGCCGGAATACACCAGGATGTCATCTATGAAGACTATCACGAACAGATCTAAGTAAGGCCTGAATACCCGATTCATTAACTCCATGAATGTTGCTGGGGCATTGGTCAACCCAAAGGACATGACCGAGAACTCATAATGCCCATATCTAGAGCGAAAGGCTGTCTTAGGAATGTCAGCCGCCCTGATCTTCAGCTGATGGTAGCCCGACCTCAAGTCTATCTTAGAGAATACCCTCGCTCCCTGGAGCTGGTCAAACAAATCATCAATCCTCGGCAGTGGATATTTATTTTTGATAGTCACTTTGTTTAACTGCCTGTAATCAATACACATCCGCATCGAGCCATCCTTCTTCTTTACAAATAATACAGGTGCTCCCCAGGGGGAAACACTGGGCCTGATAAAGCCCTTCTCAAGAAGGTCCTGCAACCGATCTTTCAACTCTTTTAACTCCGGCGGGGCCATACGATAGGGTGGAATAGAGATGGGCTGAGTGCCCGGTGCCAAATCAATACAGAAATCAATATCCCCGTCGGGTGGCATGCCCGGCAGGTCTGAAGGAAAAACCTCCGGAAACTCCCGTGCAATAGGAACCGACTCAATGGAAGGAACTTCTGCGCTGGAATCACGAACATAAGCCAAATAAGCTAGACACCCCTTCTCGACCATGCGTCGAGCCTTAACATAAGAAATAACAGTGCGAACGGAGTGGCTTGAGGTACCTTTCCACTCTAGTCGGGGTGATTCTGGCAAGGCTAAGGTCACCGTCTTAGCATGGCAATCAAGAATAGCATGGTATAGGGACAACCAGTCCATCCACAATATGACATCGAAATCTACCATATCCAAAAGCAACAGATCGACACGGGTCTCAAGGACCCCCAAATATAACTACGCACGAACGATGCACCCGATCGACTACAACGGAGTCGCCCACTGGTGTAGCCACATAAACTGGAATATCCAGAGCATAGCCGGGCACGGCCAAATACGGTGCGAAGTAGGAAGACACATAGGAATATGTAGATCCAGTGGTCAAATAATACCGAAGCACCTCTCGCCACACACAAGAATAGTACTCGTAATCACGGCATCCGATGCCTCTGCCTCCTGGCCTGGCCGGCAAAGCATAGAATCGGGGATCCGCACCTCCCCTCTGAGTCGCGTCTCTAGGACGACCATCAACCGGCCGACCTCTACCTCTCGCCGGGCCGGTCTCCACCTCTACGGTCTCGACCTCCACCTCTATAATCTCTACCCCCGCCTCTCGCTGGCCGGGCAGGCTGAGGGTCAGCCGGGGCCCGAATCATAGGACGAGGACCTCGCCGCCGAGAGTTGCCCGCCGCGTAGGGCAATTCCCGACAAAATGACCCGGGTCACCACAACCGTAAGCAACTCTTAGACCGATAGGGCCGCTGGCCCCGACGCCCCGAATGTCCTCCACGAACACTCCGAAGAGGCCGAGCATTATAGGAGGCCGGTCCGAATAATGCCCCCGAAAACCACGATCACCTCGTCCACCCCGCGGCTCGGATGGCGGAATGAAAAGGCCCCGAGGACTGGGCTCTATCAAAGGATTCTCTCGCCACCGCAGGAAGAACCACCAAACCCGCTTGAATGACGAGGCCTCTTATCCGAAGAATAACCGCCTCCCCTAGCAAGAGCCATCTCAACTCTGCGTGCTGCATTGGCTGCCTCCTGAAATGATATGTCACTCCCCACGCCCATAGCCATCCGGAGTCTAATCGGCTGATTAAGCCCATCTATAAATCTGCGGACCCTCTCCCGCTCCGTGGGAAGTATCACCACCGCATGACGAGCCAAGTCGATAAATCTCGTCTCATACTGTGTAACTGTCATAGTGCCCTGATGGAGGCGCTCAAACTGCCTCCGAAGTACATCCCTCTGAGTAGCATGGAGAAACTTCTCCATAAATAGTTCCGCAAACTGGTCCCATGATAAAGCTGGGGACCCTGCTGGTCGAGTCAGGCAATAATCTCTCCACCAAGTCTTGGCGGATCCTGTAAGTCTGAAGGTACATAAATCAACTCCGTTTGTCTCCACGATCCCCGCAGTCTTTGAGAATCTCATGGCAACTGAATAAAAAGTCCTGAGGATCCTCTGATGCGGCTCCACTGAATGTAGTGGTAAATAGCTTGGAGAACCGATCAAGCCTCCATAACGAATCAGAAGTCATGGCCACTCCATCACCGGCATGAGCTGTGGTACCTGACTGAGTGGCCACAGCTGGCTGAATTACTGGTGCCTGAGGCTGAGGAGCTACTGGCTCCGGAGTATGAGCAATAGGAGTCTGGGCCCCTCCTCCAGCCTGAGAAGTGGTTGGGGCAACTGATAATAAACCCGCTCTGGCAATGCTATCCATAAATCCCGCTATTCTGACCAAAGCATCCCGGAGATCCGGGGTAATCAAAGCCTCTCCTGGGACCTGAGCTGGGCCCACTGGAGCTGCTGGAATCGGAACCTCCTCGTCAATCTCAATATGGGGCTCCACCTCTGGGGTAGCTGCCTGGGGCTGAGGTCTACCCCTACCACGGCCTCTGATACGGCCTCGGCCCCTGCCCCTCACGGGAGCTGTTTGGGGCTCGGGCTGCTGGTCAGCGGACGAAGAAGCGCGTGTCCTTACCATCTGCGAAAGGACAGAATAGAAATTCAATCAGTAATCGAGGAACAAGTCGCACGACAAGAAAGAACAAATGAGATACTCTTTCCTAACTCAATAGACTCTAGAGGACAAGTACATACGTCTCCGTACCTACCTCTCAAACTCTACTAAGCTTGTTCGTGAGTGGTGAGACCTATGTAACCTAGAGCTCTGATACCAACTTGTCACGACCCGGATTTTCCCCCATCATCGGGATCGTGATGGCGCCTACTCGTGGTAGGTAGGCAAGCCACTGTATTCATACTATCTTGTTTTTAACACAATTTTAATCAAATAAATGCGGAATACTTTATCAAATAGAAATAACTAATTACAAAGTGAAAATCATATTGAAATCCTCTACCCAAGACATGGAGTCACCAACTAACGAACTACTATGGAATACTACACACAAAAGTCTGAAGGAATTATAACATAATTTCTGTTTGTCTCGGAACAAAGAGACTACAACTAGTAACATAAGTAAAGAGAGAGAGACGCCGGGCCTGCGGACGTCCGCAAGCTACCTCGGTCTCAAATATGATCAACTCCCACACAAAAGATCTACTGCTGCTGCTCCTGATCGAAACCTAGACCTGTGCAAAAACGCACAGAAGTGTAATATCAGCACAACCAACCCCATGTGCTGGTAAGTGCCTGGCCTATCCCGGCGAAGTAGTGACAAGCCTAGGACCAGACACCCACATAAACCCGTGCAATTCAATATCTATGTATACCACAGAATAACAAGAAATAACCAGGTAATAACACAATAAGGAATATCTCAAAGAATTCAACAATTAACAACAGTTAATAAATTCACAAGGAAAAACAAAGTATAATGTAAACACAAGTAATATCAATTCAAGAAATAGCAAGCAGTAGCACGGCATCACCCTTCGTGCTTTTACTCTCATCCTCACCAAATAAACAAATAAAGTACACGGCATCACCCTTCGTGCTTTTACTCTCATCCTCACATCCATAGTACGGCATGATCCTTCGTACATGGTTCAATAACAGGGCACGGCATGATCCTTCGTGCATAATCAATAAATAAACATGGCACGGCATTAACCTTCGTGCATAAATAAATAAACATGGCACGTCATCACCCTTCGTGCATTATCACTCTTCCTCACCCAAATAACAATCACAGTTAAGGGTAAAGAAAGAAACAGTAATTCATAAACCATCCCATCAAGGGCAACCAATAATTATCCTCACAACAAGTCCCAACAAGGGAAAACAATAACATTTCATCTGTAATATAACTCAAAATAATCATTTTTCAATGACTCACGGTCATACTAGACGCCAGTGTATGGATGCTCGTCACCACATCCCATACACCGCACTCGATCACATAACACATAACACATAACACATAATCCTATTCCCTCAAGCTAGGATAGAACAAACACTTACCTCGAGTGTTTATGAATAATTCAATCCGTGGAAATGTCTTTTTCTTTCAACTTTGGCTCCAATCCAATCGTATTTATACACAATTGATTTAATATAATCAATACTACTCAACAAACTAATTCTTAAGACCAAATACATCTTTTACAACATTCTGCCCGAAATAGTGAATTTCAACCCCAGGCCCACATGGTCGGAACTCGGGGTTAGGACCAAAATCTGGTTACCCATCCCCCCACGAGTTCATTTATATGATTTGTTTCAAAATCGGACCTCAATTCGAGGTCCAATTCCCCAATTTATGAAAAACCCTATTTTCTAACAAAAACCAGAATTCTACCATGAAAATCTTTGATTTCTTATGAAAAACATGTTTAATGATGTTAGGAATTGAAAGAATTAAGTAAAAAGTGACTTACAATCGTTTTGATGAAGAAGAAATCCGTGAAGAATCGCAAACGGGTGTTTTTGTTTTGTAAAAAGTGAAGAAATGACTGAAAATCGTGTTTTACAGGTCTCTGTGTTCGCATTTGCGAACATTGCGAACCCCGACCAATTTCTGGAGTTTGAAAAATAAGCTAAGGTCGGGAAGTTCGCATTTGCGAACATTTGTTCGCATTTGCGAACACCGGTAGACAAAGGGACTGTTCGCAATTGCTAACTAAGTTCGCATTTGCGAACATAGGTTGTGCAAGGCGATGTTCGCATTTGCGAACAATGGTTCGCATTTGCGAACCAAGGCAAGATAGGGAATGTTCGCATTTGCGAACATTTGTTCGCATTTGCGAAATAGGCAGGCACCGGGGACCTTCGCAAATGCGAACAATTGTTCGCATTTGCGAACAAGGTTGGGTCAATGGGGCTTCGCATTTGCGATCAGGGGTTCGCATTTGCGAGCCCTGCCTTGTACTGCCCCCTTCGCAATTGCAAGAAATACTTCGCAAATGCGAAGCCAATAGCTGGGTGAAAAACCAGCAGGGCAAAAATTCAGAATTTCATCCAACGGCCTATCAAATCTTTACCCGAGCCCCCCGGCTCCAAACCAAACATGTACACAACCTCAAAAAACACATTATGAACTTGTTCGTGCGATCACATCGCCAATATCACATCGTTTTCATCAAATCAAGCCTCAAATTCATGATTTTCATACCTTTGGTTTTCAAAACTTTCAAACTTGGGACTCAAGGTCCAAAACATCTCAAACGACATCCAAATGTCACCAAACTTTACAGAAATCACATATATAATATTTAAGACTTGTACCGGGCGTCGGAACCAAAATACGAGCCCGATACCAAGGTCAATTAATTCATTTTCCTTTAACAATTACATCAAAAATAGTTTCATAGAAAAATTCATAACTTGGGCTCTAGGCCTCAGAATTCGACTCCGGATGCATGTCCATGTCCCATATTTTCCTACGGATCTCTCGGGACCATCCAATCTCGGGTCCGGATCCGTTTACCAAAAATGTTGACCGAAGTCAACCATATCAATATTAATATCATTTTTATCCAAATTCCTCATAGAATTCATATTTTCTATCCCAAAATCTTTCCGGCTACATGCTTGGATTGTGCACATAAATCGAGGCAACATGAAATGAGGTTTTCAAGGCCTTAGAAGCTCGAAATGATTAATAAAATAAGTGATGACCCTTTGGGTCGTCACACGCCAGTTGCCGAATGGCTCTCTTTTGATCTTCTATCATACTGCAATAAGCATGTTGATTCTGGATCTGAATATGTAACGGATAAACACGAATCTTGTCCGGGTGATGTAGCATTGATGCCAAAGTAGCTAGAGCATCAGAAACCTTATTATGCATCCTGGGGATATGTCTGAATTCCACTGACCGGAAACGCTTAGTCAGATCATGCAAACACTGACGATACGGGATAAGATTCAAATCTCTGGTTTCCCATTCTCCCTGAATCTGTTGTACCAGAAGGTCCGAGTCCCCCAAGACCAAGATGTTTTGTACATCCATGTCCACCGCTAATCGCAACCCTAAGATGAATGCCTCGTACTCAGCCATATTGTTGGTACAATGAAAACGCAGTTGAGCAGTAACATGATAATGATGTCCTGTTTCAGAGATAAGCACAACCCTTACTCCGACTCCTTTAGCGTTCGCCGCTCCGTCGAGAAAAAGATTCCACCCTGGATCCTAGGTTAATTCTAACCCATCAATTTGCAATACTTTTTCGTCTGGAAAATACGTCCTCAAAGGTTCGTATCCGTCATCGACAAGATTCTCAGCTAAGTGATCGGCTAGGGCTTGAGATTTCATAGCCGTCCTTATCACATATATGATGTCGAATTCTGTAAGTAGTATTTGCCATTTTGCTAACCTCCTTGTAGGCATAGGCTTCTGGAAAATATACTTCAACGGATCCAAATGTGAAATGAGGTAAGTAGTGTAAGAAGACAAATAATGTTTCAGCTTTTGGGCTACCCAAGTCAAGGCACAACAGGTCTTTTCCAAATGAGTGTATTTAACCTCGTGGACCGTGAATTTCTTACTGAGATAGTAAATGGCCCGTTCCTTTCTGCCAGTAAGATTATGCTGCCCTAGTACGCAGCCGAATGAATTCTCCAAGACCGTTAGATAAAGTATCAGGGGTCTACCCGGTTCAAGCGGAACTAGTGCGGGTGGGTTTGACTGATACCCTTTGATTTGGCCAAACGCTTCCTGACATTCTGTCGTCCATTCTATCGCAGCGTCTTTCTTCAACAGATGAAATATGGGTTCACAGGTTACTGTAAGCTGAGCAATAAACCTACTGATGTAATTTAACCTTCCCAATAAGCTCATTACCTCTGTTTTATTCTTTGGCGGGGGTAACTCCCGGATGGACTTGATTTTGGATGGGTCCAACTCAATGCCCCGTCGGCTGACGATGAATCCTAGCAACTTCCCTGATGGAACCCCGAACGCACATTTGGCCGGATTGAGCTTGATATCATATCTTCGAAGTCTTTGGAAAAACTTCCCGAGGTCGGCTATGTGGTCTTCTTGACGTCTAGATTTTATGATCACATCATCCACGTACACTTCAATTTCTTTGTGTATCATGTCATGGAATACCATAGTCATCGCCCTCATGTAGGTTGCCCCTGCGTTCTTCAAACTGAACGGCATTACACGATAGCAGTAAGTTCCCCATGGTGTGATAAAAGCCGTCTTCTCCGCGTCTTCTTCATCCATTAAAATTTGATGATATCCCGCATAGCAGTCCACAAAGGATCCGATCTCACGCCCGGCATAATTATCAATCAGGATATGGATATTGAGAAGTGGGAAATTATCCTTAGGGCTCGCCTTGTTGAGATTGTGGTAGTCCACACATACTCTGATCTTTCCATCTTTCTTTGGCACTGGTACTACGTTAGCCAACCAATCAGGGTATCGAGTGACACGAATGACTTTCGCCTGCAGCTACTTGGTTACTTCCTCCTTGATCTTTACACTCATCTCCGTCTTAAATTTCCACAGTTTTTGCTTGACGGGCGGGCATGCCGGGTCAGTAGGTAATTTGTGAACCACTAGATCAGTGCTGAGTCCTGGCATATTGTCGTACGACCACGCGAAAATGTCTTTAAACTCCATGAGTGTTTTGATCAATTCTTCTCTCAGGTTGGGTTCGAGATGGACGCTTATTCTGGTTTCTTTAACATCATCTGTATCTCCCAGATTAACAGCCTCAGTATCATTTAAATTAGGTTTGGGCTTTTCTTCGAAGTGACTTAATTCTTCGCCGATTTCTTCTACGGCTTCATCCTCGCCATATTCCGATTCACTCTCATCACTTCTTATTTCATGCGTTATTATTTCCAAACCAGATTGACTTTCTAGACTGGGTTGATTAATCTTTAAGCACGCCATATCATTAAGATCAGTTGAAAGAAAGCTGCTTAGAAAAGTAAAAAAAAGGAAAATAAACAAAATTAGAAACAAAGGGAACAAAATTTCATTAATGGGAACAGTACAAGGAAAAACAAGCTTGCATACTCAAACAAAAACGAACTAAAACAAACGGATTTTATTTCGGGGACAGCCCCAACACAAAATTTGAAAGAAAACAATCCAAAACAAACTACCAAGACTCCTTCCGGATAGGGAGAGGAGTAGCCTTCCAATTATTCAACTTTGCTTTCGATCCCACAAACTGTATCTCGGCATGGCTAGGTCCTTCGCCATCCTCTAACATGCATACATCATAGAATAAGTCCTCGAACTTTCTCAAGAGCTCTTTGCCTGGCCTGACCATAGGACTGGGAACCTTTGTCGTCGGATGTCTTCTTATTTCGGACATGATAAAAGATTGGAACAGGCGCGGAACAGGCTTCGGGAGCGCCCATATCTTCTGCTTATTCCTCTTGGCTTGCTGGATGTCCTCTGGTGTTGGCTTGAATCCCAAGCCGAAGGTTCCCACATTTTCGACCACAGATACCGGTTGTATGATTCCTTGCAGAGATGCACCTAAACCTTTGCCGGGTACGAAACCGTTTCTCAACATTTCATGAGCCACCATGACGTCTGCAGTAATTATTCTATCATTGAGAATGCATTCCCCTTCTGGAACTCGATTAACGGATACCGCATCGCAGATCTGGTACCCATGGCCCAACATCCTCTTCTGTCTCAACAAAGGGGACGATGGTGCCTGGTTGTAGATCATTCTCTCCATGGACTACGATCTCCTGTCGATCCCACTCAAACTTGAGTAGTTGGTGTAGGCTAGATGGAACCGCTTTTGCAGCATGGATCCACGGTCGTCCTATCAGAAGGTTGTATGAAACTACCATGTCCAGCACCTGGAATTCCATGGTGAACTCCACAGGTCCGATTGTCAATACTAACATTATATCCCCGACCGATGCCTTGCCTCCTCCATCGAACCCTCGAACACATATGTTGTTCTTGCGTACCCTGCCGATATCCACTTTCAACTTGTTTAGTGTAGAGAGAGGACAAATGTTCGCACCGGACCCATTGTCGACTAGGACTTTGGTAACCACCGACTCTTCACACTTTACCGTAAGATATAAAGCCTTATTGTGCTCGGCGCCTTCCTCAGGCAACTCATCATCGGTGAAGGTGATCCGGTTTGCTTCGAAGATCCTATTGGTGATCATTTCCAAATGACTCACAGAGATTTTATCGTGTACATGGGCCTCATTCAAAACTTTCATCAAAGCTTGTCGATGTTCTTCAGAATGTATCAGTAAGGACAACAATGAGATTTGAGCAGGAGTTTTCTTTAGTTGTTCTAAGATAGAATAATCATGCAGCTTCATCTTTTTCAGGAACTCCTCTGCCTCTTCGTCAGTTACAGTATTTTTTAGTGTTGCCGGAGTAGTCTTCCTCAATTCCGTAGGGGAAAAACATCACCCTGAACGGGTCAAACCTTGTGCTTCGCAGACTTCCTCTTTAACTTCTTTTCCTTTGTAAGTCGTCGTGACCCGATCATAATTCCATGGAATAGCTTTGCTATCAGCTATCGGCAACTGTATTGCTGGCTTGATGATGAAAGGATCCACTCGAACACCTGCTACAGTTAGGACGGGTTTGGTTGCTGCCCCCGGTACGACTATTTTTACTCCTTCTGGCCTCGTGGGCACTTTGTTCACACTTCCCTTTTCTGCTTCCGACCCCTCTTGTATGTCCTTCTTGTATATGAGTGACTCATCAAGGTTTGGCCCCTTTTTCATTCCTACCCCACTAGACCCGATCATCATTACGGTCTGAGAGGGTTTCTCCTTTCCCTCTTCTACCCGTACCAACTCGATCATGTTGGTCTCATGATGAGTTGGAAGTGGATTTTGGTTGATGTTGGGTTCCGCTGGAGTCTGGACCTCAATTCGGCGAGTGTCGATGAGTTCCTGGATAGCTGTTTTCAACCTCCAACACTTTTCTGTGCCGTGCTCCGGACATCCTGAGCAATATGCACAATTTATTGAATGATCCATATTTTTTGGGAGAGGGTTTGGTAGCTTAGCCTCGACCAGATTTAGCAACCCTACTTGCTTAAATCGGTGGAACAAACTTGTGTAAGATTCTCCCAAGGGAGTGAAAGTCTTTGGCCTTGGCGCCCTGTCATTCTTGAAGGCTTGGTTCGGACGAAAACCCGCACCCGTGGGGTTTCTGTATGCTCTTGCGGGTGGATAATTATTTTGTGGAGTTGGCGCATGCCATGGTGCCTGGACGGGAGGTGGGGCATATGATTGGGCATGATGGATGGTAAAGTGAGCATCTGGTGTTGGGTAGTAATGTTGCGGATGACTATATGGATTGTGAGAGTAATTTTGTTGGTGGGGCTGTGGCGGATTATAATGGGGTGCGAGGCCTCTATTTCTGAACCATGCTCCGGAATCGACTGTCGTCCTCTTTTTTCCTCTTTTTCCCAAGCACTCCTCCGGTGCCACTTTGAATAGCTTGAGTGGTGGCCTTCAACGCTGAATAACTCATGATCTTGTTAGCTTTCAAGCCTTCCTCGATCATAGCTCCCATCTTTATCACCTCAGTGAATGACTTACCCACGGATGTCACCAGATGTCCGAAATAGGTTGGCTCTAGTGTCTGCAGTAAGTAATCCACCATCTCGTTCTCTCTCATCGGCGGATCTACCCGTGCTGCCTGTTCCCTCCAGCGGAAACCAAATTCTCTGAAACTTTCGGCGGGTTTCTTCTCTAACTTTAGCAATGATAAGCGATCTGGGATTATTTCAAGATTATACTGGAACTGGCCAATGAATGCTTGAGCCAAATCATCCCATGTAAACCATCTGCTGGGATCCTGCCTGGTGTACCACTCTAGTGCAGACCCTCCCAAGCTCTGACCGAAGTAAGCTATCAGAATCTCATTTCGCCCTCCCGCTCCTCGCATTTTGCTACAAAAACCTCGAAGATGAGCTACTGGGTCACCATGCCCCTCATATAGGTCAAACTTGGGCATTTTGAACCCGGATGGCAACTCGACATCTAGGAATGGACACAGATCTTTGTAAGCGACACTGACCTGGTTGCCCAAACCATGCATATTCCTGAAGGACTGCTCCAGGCTTTTAACTTTTCGAATAACTTCCTCATGCTCCAAACTTTTGAAGTGCTTTTCCGGTTCTGCCGGGTTATCCCAGTGAGGGGTGTGTGAATGCGGTTCAGGAGCCTTAAAGGTAAGCTCAGGAGAATAACAATGATTGTCATGGATTTGAAAAAGTGGCTCACTGGACGACTTTTGTAAAGTAGCGGGTGGAGGTGCCACAAAAACAGGGGTAACCGAAGGAGGAGTATTTTGTCTAGCTGGTGGAACCTGGGATGCATAAGGGTTTTCCTCTTGATAATATGGATAGATCGGGGCACTTGTCGATGGATCAATGGGCGGATGCTCTGGTGCTGGTGTAAGAGTAGGAAGGTTTGGTGATGACTGTCCCCTAGCCTAGGCTAGGTGCATCTCTGTCATTTGTTATCTCAACCGATCCACCTCCTCTTTCGTGATCTGTATCTCTGTTTTCTCCCCATCGAGACTTTTGCCGGAACTAGACATGCTTGCAGGAATTGGACCTTTTGATCTAGTATGGTAATGGTGATCGGCCAGTATACTCTGTCAAGTCAACTGCTAAACTTTTCTGAGAATATGCAACAAACTTGTTAGCTCACTGAGTTTAACAGATATGTTATCACACGTTGGATGCAATGCACCTAATCAATTAACCATTTCTACATGTATTTATCGCATGCATCATTCCGGCTTTTATCTTTGAAAACCTCATTTGTTATTAACCTCCCTTTTTTTTCGTTTCTTTTTTTTTAATTGGAATAAAAACCTTGTTTTTACAAACACGGCCTTTCAGCACCTCGCGGACGAAGATTATAAGGCTGTGAGAGTCAATTGACCACAAATATCTACAACATGACCCAAAAGTGGCCGTTTATGAAAAGCCAGCCTTCCGGCGTCCCTTTCGGGTACATTCGGCTGTTTTTTAAAAACGGCATCACTCAACTTATTTACAACGAAAAATTAATTTCGATATTTTTAGCTATTTTTGGAAAAAGGGAGGTTGGACCTGATAACGGTTGCCTACGTATCTCACACCATGTGAGAATCAAACCAGCGTAGTTCGGTCAAATAAAAGAACTAAATCATTGTAATAGAACAAACTATTTTTAACCGCATTTCTAAAACAAATTATTTTTAGAAAAACTAACTTATCTTTCATAAAATCAACAAGATTTATTAAAAAATTTTTTTTGTGTTTTTCAAAAATTTATTTTCAAAGAAACTAAACTATTATTTTTTTTTTTGTAAAAATTAAGAAAATTTATTTGGAATTTTTTTTTTTTGCATTTTTTAAAAATTGATTTTCAAAGAAACTAACTATTTAAAATTAACAAAAATTATTCGGAGATTTTTTTTCTTTTTTATTTTCATTTCTTTCAAAAAAAATATTTATTTTCTACAATTATTTTGACTTTATCAACATGACATTTTCCACTTTTATCCTCTTTTTTTCTAATGACAAACTGGTCGGCATGTAAGATCGAACTAAATGCATAGACAAAGATGCATCAAGTTGGTCTTTTGTTTCAGGTACACCTGTCTTAGACAGGCCCAACCCCTGTGTTGAGCCTCCTAAGTCAATATGCACATGATGCAAACAGACGTTCCTTATCGGGAATTCGGCAGAGGGTTTTGTTATTCTAGGTCATCATCTTGTTGGAAAAGGTATCTAGACTGGCCTTAACTCGAGTGGACAACTCGAGCCGAGGAGTGTCAGTGCACCGGTAGCATGGCTTTTCGGCTTAATTGACAATGCTCCCCGTCTAAACATGTGTGACTAAGAATCTTTTACTGGGTGCCAAGCACCACAACTATCTTGAGAAAAACGGGCTATGTCCAGCAAATGCCCGAGATTATATTTCAAAGAGACTTAGAAGAAAGAAAATGGGTATCGGCACAATTTATATACAATTCACAAAATATCAAAGCAGTAAAAACAATGTTTAGCACATTAACACGAACATATAATAAAATCAGATAACAAATAAGCCAAATACAACAATTATTCCAAGCTCGAATTCTTAAACCCTGAACCAGTGGTTCTGGGTTTACCCGTCCCCAGCAGAGTTGCCAGAACTGTCACACCTCCTTTTTCCGCAAGCCCGTGAGGGCGCGATGGAGTTTTTCCAATTAAAGGACGATCAAAATGGGATTAATTTATTAAGAGATTCAGAGTCGCCACTTGGGAGATTTATGGTGTCCCAAGTCACCGGATTGAATCCCGAATTGAGGAAAAGTTTGACTCTATTTAATAGTCCGCGAACCAGAAATCCGGTTAAGGAATTCTGTTAACCCGGGAGAAGGTGTTAGGCATTCCCGAGTTCCGTGGTTCTAGCACGTTCGCTCAACTGTCGTATTTGGCTTATTTATCTGATTTATACCTTGCTTTAATTCATGAAAAAATTAACTTTTAACCGCTTTTAATATATTTTTACAAGAATTGCAACGTTGTGAAAATGTATTTCGGATCACACCGTACCAGTACGCCTGTGACTTTTAACGCATTTCGACTTCGTTGAGATTTGGATTTGAGTCACATAAATGTACACCCGAATTTAAGAAATTAAAATTATTAAGTACGCGCCTAAATATGCTAGCGCGTTATTACTTTTAGAATGCCGTGAAATTCGCTAAACAACATATCCTGTAATCTGAATATTTTCAATATATATATACACTTAGGAGAACCCCGCGATTGTGTATTTTAGTATGGCAAGGCTCGTCTCACTTTTATTAGAGGCTAAGACTAAATACGACTACAATCTTTCTATTTAATTTTGTCTTTATAATGGAGGGATATACTATTTAATTGTTTAAGAGTCATTAGACCATTTATCATTCGAATTCCAATTCGATTTGGCCTTTGTGTATTCTTAATCTGCAATTTGTTAGACCCGGGGCCTGTTCCCGTTTTGGCCCAAACCACTCAAAACTGTTTCATTCGATCGGGTAATCTACTGATCGAATGTTAAGGTGAAAAATCCAGTCAATTGGCTCTTATAATTTTAAAATCCATTTCATGTTATTAAATGTCCTAACTTTTATCTTTCCATGCATCCCTAACAGTGATAATTGAAACAGACGAATGCAATCTTGATAGCCTATTAAAATCATTCAATTACCTAATCCATGCCACCTACTGTTATTGAATACATCTGAGCGTTAGAATTAATTAATGGCAAGAGAAGGCATTAGAACGATTCAAATCAATTTCCAAGATGAAATTGCACTTCTGCTAACCCGACAACTTAGGAGATTAACTTCACTATAACCTGTAATTATCCACTAGAACCTCTGGACTCACTGTATTACCCTTTTTCCTACGCACGATATGAATAGTTACTGTCCAGTTATTACATAACTATCTCAGTCATTCATCCTAATCAGAATCATACAATTCCAACAAAATCTCAATCTAGGAATTTGAAATAGAGTGAAACAGTAAGTTTAAAGCAGTAAACTGATTTCCATCTCTTGTTCACATGTCAACAGGAAGGAGATACATCAAGGTACTTGAAATGTGTACCTGGTATACAAAACCAAAGAAGAGGAAGATCAATAAGCAGCAGTGGTACACAACAACCAGTGATGAACAGCAGTAGATCCCAACAGACAAACGGACAGTAACAGATTCCCAGGAATACCAGTTTCGCAAAACAATCCGCAGAATACTTTTTTTAGAAAAGAGAAGGACTAAAATGAGACTAATGGAACAAATTCCAACAACAAACAATAATCAGTAATGCCACAGCAGTTTCTGATTTTAAAACACTCCAAAAAAGAAAAGGCCTCAAGCTTTCTGTTTTCCAAATCCCTATTGCTTACCCCCAACTCCCCTATTCTGTCCCTCTATTTATATCCAAACCTCCAACATTTTCCAGCTCCTAAAATGCTTTTAACAGGGTGTCAATCCACTAGTAATCCCCTTTTTCTATTCAAATCTTTCACTTTTCAGTTGTATATTCCTTTTCCACATGCATCATCTTATCTTATGCCCAAAACAAACCCTTT
Source organism: Nicotiana noctiflora (assembly GCA_032618575.1). Classification (NCBI taxonomy): domain Eukaryota; kingdom Viridiplantae; phylum Streptophyta; class Magnoliopsida; order Solanales; family Solanaceae; genus Nicotiana; species Nicotiana noctiflora. Next base: position 76,991 of record JASVEL010005903.1, read on the forward strand.
TTTACTTCTACCATGTGCTAGCATCTTCTTAAGTAGGTGAGATTCACTTTTTATTAAACAATTCTTAGACTTGAATTAATTTCTCCCTCTTAAACCTTTAAACCAACAGAAGACCAAACTATATATACTTTTCTAACTTTCCTCCAAGCATGTTATATCACAAACTAAAACCTAAAAAATGGAAACTAATTCTTTCAAATCGCCACTCTAACTCTCTGTGTTATGTTACAAATATCCAAACATGTTAATGTTATGTATGTTGAAGCAAGACCATTTTCAATCCATTTAATACCTCTATAATGATTTCCAAACTCATTCAAACATGACCTTACCAGGAAACAAAACTCAACTGGAATGTAATACAATACAGAGTGACAAAGCAAACTGAACAAGGTCACAGAGACCTAATCGACGCAATCCAAAACAAAAATATTAACCAAACGATTCATCAAATATGAAAAACAGCACTTCTGAACACGACACAAAGGCAAACAAAACTGACTAACGGCACATATCCTCCTAGCGACATAACTTGTCATGACCACACTAATTCAACAACATAAAGAATATCCAGAACGAATTCAGTAAACTCAAACCTAAGCTTGACAATGATTTGTAATAGTTCTACTGCCAAAATGAACCGAGTGGATTATAGTTAAACAAATTAGTTTAGAACTAAAACTTTAATCAACACGTCAATGACAAACTTCTCACCTAGTTTATACGAGCTCACTGTCAACTACAATATTTCTTAATATAGGAAGATTTCCTAATCAATTCCCAATAACTAAGAATAAATGAAGAAAAAAAAATGCAAATCTTCTCATAAGTTACTGAAGAAAACAGAACATATAGAAAGGAACATGTAATTAAAAACAAAAATACAAAAATGAAAGAACGTAATTCTTACATTGAACCTTCGCTCAGAAAAAATGATATTAGTCATTGAATCGAAACATCGACGGAATCATGACCCAGACCTCGAAGCTTTGATTGATTGTGGTAGTAAATACAAATAGAGTCCACAAACTCAAAACGAACAATAGCAACAGGGAACCAAAGTCTTAAACAGACTCTCGATCGATAAACCTCAGACAGCGACGGCTTCAAACCACTGAATTTTCCCAATTTCTCGTTGGATTTGACTCGACTGAGCTCGAACACAAACGACTTCGCACAAAACTGATTCACCAGATTTTATGCGGGTCTGAGGCTGTTCCGGCGATTTCGCGCATTACAGGGTCTTCGATAGGTGTTTATCGGCTAAATGGTTCGTTAGATGGCGGATTTGGGGCATTGTTGAAGGTTTAGTTGAAGAAGTAGAATGGGGTGGTGGCCAGCGATTTCCGTCTCGTTTTTGGCATGGAGGAGCAACAGAGATAGGGCAGTCGCTGGTTTGAGGGGTCGTTGTGCTCGACGAAGCTGGTTGCCGGCGGGTCTTCTTCTTCGGCGGGTCTAATGGCCGAAGCCTTGTGAGAAGATGAAAAAGTGGGGGGGGGGGGCTCTCTTAGGTTTAGAAGGATATGAAATGAAAAGAAAAAAGGGGGGTTTGGTTATTTACGGACCGGGTCGGGTAAAGGTGGATTTGGGCGGGTACATGGTGTATTTTTTGGGTTGGATTTTGGGGTAAAATTGTTTTGGGCTTGGTATCTTTTCTTTTAATTCAAATACTTCATAAGACCAAGACTTCTCTTTTCATTTATTTCCAAAAAAAAAATTAAAACCAAAACCCCTAAATTAAATTAAAAAAACAAATTAACTTTAAAAAAACTAATTAACTTCAAATGACAATCATCACACCAATTAAAAAAAATAAAATCACACAATTGGGACATTAAATGCTAAAAATAGAATAAATGCATATTTTTGTGATTTTTCATTTTCATAAAACAAACTTAATTACTCTTAATTGCAAACTTGAATTTCATACACAAATGCAGTATATTTTTGTATTTTTTATTTATTTAAACACGGACACACAAACGTAAACAATAAGAGAAAATTAACATAAAATCCACAAAAATTGCAAACAACTCAGAAGTATTTTATTTTGAATATTTGGGAGTAATTCTCATGTAGGGCAAAATTACGTGCTCACAGAAGTTACATTCGACATTACGGACTTGCCCCAACTTTCCAAATCACGTTCCAACCCCGATATCAAAATTTCCACTTCAGGTCTAATTTTCTCAAAAACCTTCACATTTCTATATTTAGCCAAACGATTCCAAAATGACCTACGGACCTCCGAATTCACTTCCGATCACGTTCACAAATCCAAAATCACCATACGGAGCTACTCCTAGTCTCAAAATTCCAAATGGACATCAATAACACTGAAATGCATTTTAAGCCAAACTGATGTAATTTCTTCTAAAATGCTATCTTCCATAATAGGCGCCACAATGCTCTCGGGTTATCAAAAATCCAATCCGAGCATACGCCCAAGTCCATAATCATCATATGAACCTGCTGGAACTTTCAGATCCCAATTATGAGGTCGTTTACTCAAAATTCCAATATCAGTTCATTTCTTCAATTTTAATCTTCTCAAATGCGAATTTTCATTTAGATTTGACTCCAAACTTCTTGAATTTTAATTTTGACCATAGACACAAGTCAATATACCTGAAATGAAGCTGCTCATGGCCACAGACTGTCGAATGACGCGCCGGAGCTCAAAATGACCGGTTGGGTTATTACATTGTGATTTCATTTATTTCCTTGCCCTTATTTCTTGTGATTATTATTTTGGTAAGAGGGTGTTAAAGCACGAAGGGTGATGTCCTGCACTTATCCTTGATTTTCCTGAATTTTGTTGATAATTGAGTTATGTTATTACGATTATTTACTATTTTCCTATTGTTTCTTGATTTTATTATGATATTCCCTTGTAGGGATATTGTTGTTCCCTTATTATTCCCTTATCAGGGCTCCTTTGTGATTGGTGTTGAATTGCACATTGGGATCAGGTTGCATGCCGTAACAATATTATATTGGGATCGGGTTGCATGCCGCAATAATATTACATTTGGATCGGGTTGCACGACACAATAATGTTATATTTGGATCAGGTTGCACACCGCAATAATATTATATTTGGATCAGATTCTACGCCGCAATAATATTATGATAGGATCAGGTTGCACACCGCAACAATGATATATTATATGGATCGGGTTGCATGCCACAATAGTGTTCTATAATTTGGATTGAGTTGCGCACCATAATATTAAAGGATAAAAGTTGATATTGATTTGTTATTGTATACTTATTCTTTTTGCTGCAAATTTTAAACTGTTCTTTACGCTTTTCTCCTAAGTTGCTGTTGATAAATTGTGAGCACGTGATTTTTGTCACGCTTAATTTATTCCTATAAATTTATTAGAATTAGAATTTTTCTTTTGTTATTTGATTTTTTAGGTATTAATTGCATGGTTTCGTGTCTCATTTGCATTTTGTGTATTCTTAGTTGCTATAATTCATAAACAAGAGAAAATAATAAAATAGTCTTTTCACAATTTTAATTTCTACATTTTTACATTTGGATTTAGATTTCTTTTAGATTTGGAATTAGTTCATTTTAGAAATTAATTAACATCATTTTAGATTTTGAATTGAATCTATTATAAAATCAGAAAATTCAAAAAAAAAATAATAACAATATTGATGATAAACAATTAAATAAATAGTAAAGAAATAATTTGATCAAAAGAAAGGGCAAGTTTTTGGGCCAATTGTGACCACAGCCCAACTCCAACTCCCCCTCCCCAAATCCGGACAAAACACACCCCAAACCAAATGACCCACCCATTCCAGGCCCAATCTTAAACCTTCCCACCCGGTCCATTTCAGTGCTCCCAAAATGTCCCCATTTAATACATGATAGATCCTGACCGTCGAGGTTGATATGATCTAACGGCCTGGAGCTGGGTATTCATAGTATAAAATTGTCTCAAATCCCTACCCCTCTCCCCTCGCTTTAACTCCCTCAAAACACCCCAGAGACTAACCCTGTAACACTGCTGCCGGAAAATGCCCACGGCGGCGGCCGGCGACCAATCAAGCCCAAATTCACACCCAACCTCCCCTCCCCTCCCTCATACTCGTGACCTACTTCGTGTTCCCAAAGTCCTACTATAACACCTCGAATTTCTGAAACCTTAGTCACCGCCGGCGAACACCACCTATGCCAACGGCCACCAGAAAAACACCATAGATTCCCCATGAAACCCTTTCTCCAACCATACCCTTGGTTTTCCTCGAATCAGCTCCGAAGCCTTCGAATATCCATTTGAAATTTTCTGCCATAGTACCTGTTACGCCAATAAGATTCATAGTCACACCTTAGCTCCATTTCCCTCTCCTCGTGCCAATTCCATAAATTTTTTCCTTCAAATCAAACCCAAATCCCTCAAATACCGATTTGAAGTCTCAAACCCTAGCGCCGCCACAAGTGCTTCGGTGGCGGCAGCGCCACTAAATCATCGCAAAATCATCCCCTATAGCCTCCATGACCCCCTTATCTTGAATCTCAAGCCAAAAGCCTTCAGATCTAAGAAGAGCCTTGTAATTTGTAGATCTAAGATTTGAGGTCTTAGTCCGTTCAGAGGGTTTTAAGGATTCAACTAATTTTAAATAATGTTGCACGCTTATTTCAGACGAAATAGGCATGCAACTTTAATTGAAAATCAAAGTCAAGGTCAGCATGGTCGAAGCCCCCTCACCCGTGATTTCTTAAAAAAAATTCTTTTCTTATTGTTCCTCTACCATAACTACTTGGGTTTGAATAATTGATTTGGATAGTCGTTTTGTTAAGCCAATAGTTAATTTTATTTTTCTTTGTTTTCAGTCGTTCGTTCTTTTAGTTTCATTATGTTTCTCTAATTAGTCAAATTGGTAGCAAGTTTCTTGTGTTAATCTCTAATTAGAGTTTTAGGGTTGCAAATGGTGATTAGTTTAATTTGATGAAATTTATCGATATTTTGCCTATTGTAATTTGATTATGTGGCTTTTAGTTTTCTTAGTTTGATTGGTCAATGGTAGTGGGAAATTTAAGAATTAGTAGGCAGTTTTGATTTATGTTTGAATTTGATTCTAGTTGATTAATCATGTTATTTCAATTATTGGTTATAGTAGAGGTTTATTTCATATCTGTTAATGTCACGACCCAAATCCGGTCGTGATGGCGCCCAACAATCAAGCTAGGCCAGCCAGACCAACAATTTAATTATACACAATACCAGTCCCCAAATGGACAACCCAAGAAGAATATATGAGTTTAAGAACTCCAATAATAATAATACTGAACAAAAATACTGACACTCCCAAAGATCCGGAGTCACAAGTCTAGAGCCTCTAACAAAACCCAACAGGAAATAGAGAGTACGATATAGAAGTACTCAAGTCTGAATACAAAATATAAAATAACAACTGGAATGAGAGGAGAAGCTAGGTTCTGCGAACGTAGGCAGCTACCTCAGCAACTCGATGTGACAATGTAAACGCCGGAGATGCCCGTCTACTGCTCCTGAGTACCTGAGTCTGCACACAAAAGGTGCAGGGAGTAGGGGTGAGTACTAAGTACTCAGTGAGTAACAAATATATATATGTAGCCGACAGTAAGAAATCCACAAAATACCACAATATGAAGCTACACTACAGTCCGAATCTCCTACGAACTAGCAACAATAATACAATACAGCTACCACAGAGTAATTCAACAAATACAGATGCAATGCAATGCACATAACCGCTACGACGTGTAGCCCGATCCAATTTAACGTCGACGGCGCTCACTGGGGGTGTGTACAGACTCCGGAGGGGCTCCTACAGCCCAAGCGCAATACTACTGCGGCGTGCAGCCCGATCCTCATATCAACCACTGCGGCGTGCAGCCCGATCCCATGCTCAGTCCACAATAAGCAAATAAGTCACAAAACAGTTCATTTTCCTTAATTCCAATTCTCAATTCATAATTTATGAAAAATACTTTAACTTTATTAAATTTGTAAAAAGCCGGTGACTTAGCATTTCAAAAGTGTGATTTCAATTTCCAGGACTGAGATTAGTGATTTAAGCAATTTTAGCTATCACATAAATATTGTCCTCTAAGGACGCTACAGATCAGCACAAGGCCCCAAACAAGGCTTACAGCCCACAAACATAGCAAATACAGTGTATTTCCACCACTAACAACATATTATTCATTTTCGGGATGGACCAAGTCGCAATCCCCAATCACAATCAATCCCGCACCTGCCACGGTGTGCGAGCCACGCCCATTAGCGTCACAATGTGCTAAGCCGGGGTTTCGAACCCTCAGGCTACAATATACACAAACTACTCACCTCTAGTCGGTCGTAGACTCGTCCGCGATGCCTTTTCCTTTGAATTTCGCTCCCTCGTGCGTAGAATCTAGTCAAACCATAATAATTATATCAAATACGGGTCAAAGAATCATAACCCACTTCAATTTATATGAAATTCGCATAATTACACTAAGTTGGTAAAACCCGACCCCGGGCCCCACTGCTCGAAAAATTCCGAAATTAGTACCAACGCGATCCTTGTCTCGCCACGAGTCCGTGCATATAAAATTTATCGAAATCGGAGTTCAAATGGCCTCCCAAATCCAAAAATCCCGTTTTCAATATTTAGGCCACATTTCTTCAAGATTTCAACCCAAATTTCATGAGGATTGATGTTAATACTACCATAAAATGATGTTTTTGAGTCAAGAATCTTACCTCCGACGAATACCCGATGACTTCTCAGTGATTTCCTCGAGTTTTCTTCTCTTTAGGGCTCAAAATTGAGTTTTGGGTTAATGAACCCGTAACTCTCTGTTCTGTGATTAAATTCACTGCCAGAGACTTTTGTTCTATGCGATCGCAGGCCCCTATTGCGATCGCATAGAGTAATTTTCCTCAGGCCTCCAATTTGTTCTATGTGATCGCAGGCCTAGCCATGCGATCGCATAGCTTCGCATTCTTACCCTCCGCGATCGCAATCGAGCCTACGCGATCGCACTGCACACATTCCGGATACTATGCGATCGCAATGCCCTCCACGCGATCGCATAGAGTAAACTTCACGCCCCTTCCACTCTTCTATGCGATCGCAATCATCTCTATGCGATCGCATAGAGCAACCGCTGACTGCAATTTTCTGCAGAATTTTTCCAAGTTCTAAATGCCCGGTTGATGGTCCGAATCCATCCCGAGGCCCCCGGGACCCCAACTAAAACCACCAACATACTCCAAAACATGATACGGACTTGTTCCCATCATAAAAACACCATACTAAACATCAAAATCATCATTTACTCACGAATTCAAGCCTAAGTTTTTCAAAACTTTCAAAACTAATATTCAATCCAAAACCCGGTCAAACGATGTCCGAATGACCTGAAAATTTGCAGACATATCCAAAATCACATAACGAAGCTACAAAAATTGTCGGAATTCCATTCCGACCCCCGGATCAAAATATCACCTACCATCCGGTTTTCGCCAAAATTCAACATTCGCCAATTCAAGCTTAAAACTACACCGGACCTCCGAATTCAATTCCGATTGTTCTCCTAAGTCATAAATGATCCCCCGGAACTAGTCGAATCATCGAATCCGGTTCCGAGCACTCTAACTCAATAGTCAACTCTTGGTTGACTTTCCATATTCAAGCTTTCTTCAAACATGCTATTTGTTTCATTTTCAATCCAAATCACTCCTAACTCACCCGATATACTCTAATACTGTTTTAAAAGCATAATATATGTAAATGCAAGGTAACGGGGTGGAAATTCCCGTAACGACGGGCCGGGTCGTTACATTCCTGATTCACGTCCAAGCAACGGTCGTAGTCAATATAACTTGGTTTAATAAGTCCAAGATCGATCCCACGGAGAATTAACCTACCAATTGCAACTTTCACAACCCCAAAAGTACTTCCGAATCAAGTTCCCAAACTTTGAATATATATTTGTGTATGGTTTTCGAATATCTAGTTTGCAAGAATTAAAGAATGCTTTAAAAGAAAGAATTGAATGTTGAATGAAATAATATAGAGAAAGACTAAGGTGTTGATTTCCCCTATTGATGGAATCCCTTATCGTTATGCTCTTACAAATTGTTAATATATTCTATCAATCATGAACGCTATGTGTATCGTAACCCTCTCCCGAGCAATTACAACAATTTACTAGTGCACTCTCCCGAGCTACCCTAGCTAGCTTTAATTTGAATAGTTCACTTTAGATTGCACCCAAGACTTCGTTATTCCTAACCCCGTCTTTACGCCTAAAATTATAGATTCCTCTAATAACCTAGGTGTGGTGTTGTTCAACAATAAACCTAAATATGCACTCTTTTCAAAGTTATGCACACTAAATAGGCACCGCTAATTGGGACGTCTACCAATTAACTACAATAAGAATGAAGTTGAACAAATAGAAATCTAAGTCACAATTTTTAATCACATAAACTATAAGTTCATCTATCAATAGGTTCCATCAAAACCTTAGAAACGATTTTAGCTACTCATGCTTGAAGAAACAAGAATAATAATTGAAATCATAAAGAATTGCTTGATATAAAAATAAAGAAAGAGGTTGAGAGGAATCTCTCCTACTAAAACCTTGCAAAAGTATTGAAGAAATAAAGTACATGCCTCTATGGGGCAAACTAGGAGTTTATATAGAGGTTTTAGGGCTTAAGAAACAAAATTAGAATCCAACTGGGATTACTGCCGCTGGGACCTCCGCGGTTCGTTCGCGGCCGCGAGCGGACCGCGAACAGTCGAGATTCAGAGGGCTTCGTTTTTCGCGGTTCATCCGCGACCGCGAGTGGACCGCGGATGAACAATGCTTCTGTTTCTTTACTGCTTCGTCCAGCCCTCTTCACTTTAGCTCTTCTCTTGGCCTTTTCATCAACTTATGGCTTCAAAATGGCTTTTTAAGGCATCCAATGCATCACATGTACCTGTAAAACACAATCAAACACTAATCAAAGCATTTTGTTCTCTTAACAACATTATTCTCATAATAAAGTGTGATTATTTAGGGTATAATTATAGTCAAATTCACCTATTATCAACACCCCACACTTAAACCTTTGCTCGTCCTCGAGCAACCTTTAATCACACCTTAGGCCAATTAACAAAAATTTGTCTCCCCCAAAATATGTCACAAAAGCTATTATACATGAACAACCTAAGATATGCATAATCTTTACTTAACCTGTAAATTCTCATGCCCGAACATTATTACTTACTCTACTTATTACCAAAAACTTGCAAATTTACCTTCTTCCTCTTGAATTCAAGCCCTCACAAAAGTTATTGAGAGAAGTTCCCACACATTAACAATTCAAATACATGGAACTTATAGATATCGTAAAAATTCACTCACTCTCAACAAAGAACATTTATATGAATACAGACACACCATAGGCTTGCCCCTAGTGTAATACTCCACTAATCGAGTTATCCAATCATAGATCAAGAGGTCTTTAAGGGTTGTAATGTAGGCTATGGGACGGGTAGGATACTTTTGGGTATAGTGACTAGCCTCCCTAAGTACTTTTCTTTTCTCTTTCACCACTTTCCCTTTTAGTTTTCTTCCTTATGTCTCCCGTAAACATTTATTCACCTTTATTTACTTTTAATCCCCATTTTTCTTTTGTTGGTGTAACTGGCCTTTGTAATTTTCATATATACATTGATATAGCTCTTTTTATCATTGCTTTGCAACACATTTATATTATTTTGGCCAGCTTACTATTTTCTACCATTCATTCTTGATTTTCCCTTTTCAATTTCCCTTCACCCCACACTTAAATTTTTGCATATTCATTACAATACAAGTGCTTCTAGGAGGTAAAGTAGAACAAATATAATAATTTGAAGAACATTCAAGGGTTATCAAAGAAATAGGCTTCAAGCTCAAAGGGGTTAACTAAGATATAATGTACGGGTGAATTCATGTCTATTGATATATAGGGTTACACAAAGAAATGCCTCTATCCTTTCTACAACCAAACAACTTCTATTTCGCTTTGCAAACACACAGGGCAAGTTCTAGGCATCATGTACAACATACAATGTAAGTAAAAACCTCACAGTGAGGGACCCCCTCAGTACCATCTCGTCACTAATAACCCGGGCAATATCAACATCCCGGTGTGTTACCAAACACCAAGTCAACAGAGCCCTATTAAAGTTAACATCTGTAGTGTTACTTGAGGGCAAAATGCGGTTGCAAATTATAGAAAACCAACATTTGGCAATGTGTGTGAAACAGTTAGAATGCAGAGTTTGGTTTCTAATCCATACAGGAACACCATCTACACATAAGGCCTCAATTAGCATGTCCCATGTGACACCGGGCCTATCATGGTAATAATCAATATCACTCGTGTGTAGTGGTAGGCGAAGTACCTGCCGAATGGTGGGAATATGAGCATTTACTTGCTTACCTCTGACGAAAACTCGTCTCACCGAGGAGTACGGGGCGTTGGCATAGAATTCTCTGACAAGCATCTTGTTTACCTTAGTGGGTGTTTCAAAAAGGAACTCCATCTCTCGCCGTCGGATCTCATCATACATTTCTGGCTTTTCCGAGCGGATGGCTATTCTGTCCACTTCAACCTCTTGAAGCCACTTTTTGTTCGCTTTGATGTGAAATGCATTTTCCGCCCCTTCATCGGCAAACCGAGATTCATCAAAAGTTGGTTGCCTGGATGAGCTAGCACCATGTCGTGGTCTCTTTGGAGCCATGATCCTGTACAATTAAGATAGCCAAAAAGTGTATAAACTGTTAGTTAGTGGAAGGCTACTCAGACTTCGCCATCCTTGATAATTCACAATGGACCATCAATTATGTGTAATTCCCGCAAACTCTTTATCTGACTATTTCCTACATGCCCAATTGCATACCCCACACTTAGTTCTTGGCACACATACTAGTATCCTATTGACTTAGTCCATCCCCAAAAAAAGTATTCAATAACCATTTTAAGAGTTGGCATTATGTCTCCTAATTTTTATTAGTCTATTACGCTCAATGTAATGTGCCCCGATTTAACCAACCAACACATATATATGGTAGAACTACTATTTGGGTTTCTAAATCATAAAATCAACACAAATGAAAACCCAACACCCATTCTTCACCAAACATCAATCATAGAACAAGGTTCCTTAGAGTAATTTCATTGCAAGATTAAAAACACAATGATAAACCAAGCAACATTCATGAATGGACCCTAACTAACACTAACTAAATATTTATACAAACTAAACAATCAAAAGCTAAAAAAAATGGAACAAAATAAAAGAGAGAAGTAGAGAAACTTACAAGTTATAGTAATGGAGAAGTGGGGTGGGAGAAAGGGATGGTTTGGAGAAGAGAGGGATGGGGATTTTTAGAGAGAAGGGAGAGGTTTTGAATTTAGAGAGAGAGAGGGATTTGAGAGGGGAGGGGCGGCTGATTTGGGTATTGGGAAGGGGGGGGGTAAGTTATTTTAGGGTTTAGAAAGGGGGGGGGAGAAAATAAAAAAAATCTTTTTATTATCACCGACCGCGGAACTGACAGCGACTGTTCGCGGTTCGTTCGCGGCCGCGGATGGACCGCGAACAGTCGAGATTCAGAGGAGGCATTTTTTCGCGGTTGGTTCGCGACCGCAGATGGACCACGAACAGAGAAGTTCAGAGAGGGTATTTTTCCGCGGTTCATCCGCGGTCCGCGGGTGAACCGCGGACAGTGCTCCTGTATGAAAAACTTCGACTGCTTCAGCAAAAGATTGTTTTATTCCTTATTACTTACTACTAAGATTAAATTACTTACAACATGTTCGTGGGTTGCCTCCCACGTAGCGCCTGAGTTAACGTCGCGGCACGACTCAGCTTAGCGCATTTTACGGCTCGCTGGACCTTTGAGGTTCATTCAACTGCAATTCTATCTTGTCCTCCATGTCATCCAGGCCTATGTATTGTTTCAACCGCTGTCCGTTTACCTTAAAGGTACGTGATCCATCCATAGTTTGAATTTCCACAGCTCCGGACTCAAATGCCTCAATTACCTTGAAGGGTCCTGACCACCTTGATTTCAATTTACCTGGGAACAGTCATAATCTTGAGTTGTATAGTAGTACCTTGTCCCCGTTTTTGAAGGTACGCTCAACGATATTTTGATCATGGATCCGCTTCATCCTCTCTTTATACAATCTTGTATTTTCAAATGCTAGATACCGAAATTCTTCCAACTCATGCAATCCAGTCAACCTTGCTTTACCTGCTTCATCCAATTTGAGATTCAATTGTTTCAGTGCCCACCACGCTCTATGTTCTAATTCAACCGGTAGGTGACAAGCTTTTCTGAACACCAATTTATAAGGAGACATGCCAATGGGTGTTTTGAATGCTGTTCTATATGCCCATAGTGCATCATCGAGCTTCCTGGACCAGTCGGTTCTTGTAGCGTTCACTGTTTTGGTCAGTACACTTTTAATCTCCCCGTTGGAGACCTCAACTTGTCCGCTAGTTTGCGGGTGATATGGAGTGGCCACCTTGTGTTTAACATCGTACTTGGCCAATAATTTCTCAAAGGCTCGGTTGCAAAAGTGTGTGCCCCCGTCACTAATGATGGCCCTTGGAGTCCCAAACCGGGTGAAAATATTCTTCTTCAAAAATCCCACTACCACCTTAGCATCATTGGTGGGTAGTGCTGCAGCTTCCACCCATTTGGACACGTAGTCAACAGCAACAAGTATGTACTTATTTCCGTATGAGCTAATGAAGGGCCCCATGAAATCTATTCCCCAGACATCGAATACTTCCACTTGCTGAATTGGATTCATTGGCATCTCATGACGCCGAGAGATGTTCCCGGTGCGTTGACATTCGTTGCAACCTTTCACCCACAAGTGTGCATCCTTAAATACCGTCGGCCAATAGAAACCGGCCTCGAGTATTTTGGCAGCTGTACGAATTCCTCCAAAGTGCCCGCCGTATGCTGAAGCGTGACATGCCTGCAAAACAGAAGATTGTTCTATCTCGGGGACGCATCTCCGGATCATGTTATCAAGACATATCCTAAACAAGTATGGTTCATCCCAATAATAATACCGACTTTCACGAAAAAATCTTTTCCTCTGGACCGATGATAGGTCATAAGGAACAATGCCACTGGCCAGATAATTAGCGTAGTCAGCATACCATGGAGCTTCCAGGAGAGTAGTTGTGAGCAATTGCTCATCTGGAAAGGTTTCCAGAATTTCCCCACTCTCTTTGACAAGTTCAGCTCCTTCAAGTCTTGACAAATGGTCAGCTACTTGATTCTCAGTGCCTTTTCTATCTCTGATTTCGAGGTCGAACTCTTGGAGAAGCAACACCCAACGAATTAGGCGTGACTTAGAGTCCTTTTTATCAATTAGATATCTTTAAGCTGCATGGTCTGTGTAGACGATTACCTTTGATCCTATGAGATAGGACCGAAATTTGTCGAATGCAAACACGACCGCTAGCATCTCCTTTTCCGTCACTGTGTAGTTTAGCTGTGCTCCACTCAGAGTTCTGCTCACATAGTATATTGGATGCATCAGTTTATCTTTCCTCTGGCCCAGTACAGCCCCCACTGCATAATCACTTGCATCGCACATTAACTCAAACGGTTGATCCCAGTCTGGGGCAATGATGATGGGTGCTGTGACCAGCCTCTTTTTCAATTCCTCAAAAGCAATCCTGCATTCGTCAGTAAAAACAAAAGAATGGTCTTTCTCAAGTAACTTACAGAGAGGGTTTGATATTTTGGAGAAGTCTTTAATGAACCTCCGGTAAAAACCGGCGTGTCCAAGAAAGCTTCTTATGGCCCTGACGGATGTTGGTAGAGGCAACTTTGCAATGATGTCGACTTTAGCACGGTCCACCTCAATGCCTTTGCTTGAAACCCCTGTGCCCAAGTACTATACCTTCTTGAACCATAAAGTGGCACTTCTCCCAGTTTAGTACTAAGTTTGTTTCCATGCATCTTTGTAATACTCTATTCAGATTGGCCAGGCATTCGTCGAATGAATTTCCAACCACCGAGAAATCATCCATGAACACTTCCATAATGTCTTCCACCATGTCGGTGAAAATAGCCATCATGCACCTTTGAAAAGTGGCAGGTGCATTGCATAGTCCGAATGGCATCCTCCTGAAGGCGAAGATACCATAAGGGCATGTGAAGGAGGTCTTCTCTCTATCTTCGGGGGCTATGGAGATTTGATTGTACCCCGAGTATCCATCCAGAAAGCAAAAGTGAGATCTCCCCGCCAACCTGTCAAGCATTTGATCAATGAAGGGAAGTGGGAAGTGATCTTTGCGAGTGGCTAGATTCAGCTTCCTGTAGTCCATGCATATTCTCCATCCGGTGATGGTTCTTGTTGAGATCAGTTCATTGTTGTCATTTTTCACCACCGTCATGCCTCCTTTCTTGGGTACACATTGGACCGGACTCACCCAGCTGCTGTCTGAGATTGGGAAGATTATTCCCGCATCTAGCCACTTTATTACCTCCTTCTTCACCACTTCCTTCATGTTGGGGTTCAGCCTTCTTTGATGTTCCCTGGAAGGTTTATGTCCATCTTCCAGGAGGATTTTATGCATGCAATAGGCTGGACTGATCCCTTTTATGTCTGCCATGGTCCACCCGATGGCAGTCTTGCATTCCTTGAGTACCTGTATAAGCTTTTGAGCCTGCACATCTAACAAACTAGATGAGATAATAACAGGTAATGTGGAGTTAGGGCCTAAATACTCATATCCGAGATGTGATGGTAGTGGTTTAAGTTCAAGCTTCGGTGGCTCTTCTATGGATGGCTTTGCTGGTGGGTTTTCTCTCTTTTCTAGGTGTTGGGGTTCGAATTCGATCTCTCGCTTCCAAGATCCCTTGCCTTCCAAGGATAATACCCATTCGGCCAGACTTTCACCATTTACTTCTTCCATGTTCATCAGGCATGCTTGCAGTGGGTCTTCGATAGTCAATTCTGCATCGTCGGTTTCCACTATTACATCGACCGCATCAACTAGAGAGCAATTTGCAAACTCGCTAGGGCGCCTCATGGATTTTTGCACATTGAAGATGATCTCCTCATCATTCAACCTCATCTTGAGTTCCCCAGTTTCACAATCAATTATAGCTCTACCAGTAGCTAGGAATGGTCTTCCCAGGATTAGGGGAATTTCTTCGTCGACCCTGCAATCAAGAATAACAAAATCGGCGGGAAACACGAACTTCCCAACCTGGATTAGCACATCATCTATAATGCCAAATGGACGCTTAACCGTCCTGTCGGCAAGCTGTAAAAGCATAGAGGTGGGTCTGGCTCGCCCAATACCTAACCACTTATAGATAACTAAGGGCATGAGATTAATGCTTGCCCCCAAATCACATAAAGCCTTAGTAAAGGCATAATTCCCTATAGTGCATGGGATAGTGAAACTACCTGGATCAGATAGCTTCTCAGCAATGGGTCTAGAGACCACTGCACTACAAGTCTGTGTAAGTGTAACTGTGGCCAAGTCTTGGAAATCAAATTTCCGCGACATCAAATCCTTCATCATCTTAGCATAACCAGGCATTTCTTTTAAAGCTTCAATTAATGGAATGTTTACCTGGATTTGCTTGAGCATGTCGAAGAACTTTTTGTATTGTTCCTCTTTTTGGTGTTTGGCCAACCTTTGGGGGAATGGTGGTGGAGGCCTCTTCTTCCCGGTGACTTGGGATTTATCTTTGTCTATCGCTTTCTCATCAATCTGCTGCTCTACCTTTTCCGCTACTTTCTCCGTTCCCCTGTTGTGCTTCTTTATTTTCAGCAATTGGCTGGACTGTGGCTTTTGTCAATCCTGTGGATTCATCCAGTTCAATGGGCAATGGCGTAGGTGTCTCAGCCTGTCTGTCAATATTTTCACTTTCATTCTCAGCATCAAGATCTCTACCGCTTCTCAGAGTTACTGCCATTATTTGCTTTGGGATTTGGTCCTTTGGGTTCGTTTGTGTATCTGCAGGTAATGTCCCTTGAGGACGGTTGTTGAGAGACATAGCAATCTGCCCCATCTGCACTTCCATATTTTTGATCGCTGCATCATGTGCATCTATTCTTTCATTGGTCTTAGCATTTGACCCGATTACCTGTTGCATCATAGCTTTCAACTCTGCAAACCCATCGTCATATCTACCCCCATGAGGTGGTGGGGATGGATGATATCCCTGTTGCTGATTGCCGAAATTCTGAGGTCTAGGATATGGAGCCATGTTGTGTGATGGCCTCACACCTGCTGCATTAAATTGTGGTTGTGGAGGTCTATACTGCATTGGAGCCTGTTGGCCCCAGTTTTGATTGCCTTGTCGCTGTCCTCCATAGTTAGCCACATAGTTCATATCCTCATGCTGGTGATGATGTTCTTGGTCTGCAGCCCATGGATTACCTATGGGTTGGCTAATGCAAGATGTGCATAAACCACCATTGGTAGTATCTACAATGTGAACTTGTTGCTTAACCCCTGATTCTTCCACCTTCTTTGTCAGGATGCTCATTTGTGTCAATAAAGTTGCCACGTTCTCCTCCAGAGTGTTGGATGGATCCAGAGGTACAGAGTGTACCACTGGTGTAATAGGAGCATTCCCGGACGTCCACCCGGAATTTTGAGCCATCTTGTCTAGCAAATTTTGGCCCTCTCTCCAAGTCTTGCTCAGAAAAGCCCCACCTGCTGAAGCATCTACAATGTTCTTCATATTGTCTGAAAGTCCCATGTAGAACCTTTGACCCAACATCTGTTCAGGAATCCCATGGTGAGGACACATAACAAGCATACCCTTGAATCTGCCCCAAGTTTCATGTAGTGTTTCCAGTGGTTTCTGCTTGAAGCTTACAATCTCATCAATTTGTTGAGCTGTTTTGTTGGGTGGATGAAACTTGTTGTGGAATTGTTTGACTAACTCATCCCAAGTTGCAATGGAGTTTATTGGGAGTGAGTTTAGCCATATCTGTGCTGCTCCTGTAACTGAGAATGGAAAAAGTAGTAATCTGATAGCTTCCGGAGTTACATTCGGTTGCCTTTGTGTTTTGCATATTGATAGAAAGTTTTTTGAGGTGCTGCTGTGGATCTTCAACCTGAGACCCAGAGAATAATCCCTTGTTTTGCAACAAGTGAAGCATGTTGTTGGTAATCTGGAAAGACTCAGCTTGAATTGCTGGCACAACGATGGCAGTTGCCAAATTATCCGCTGTGGGTTGTGCCCAGTCGAACAATGCACCTTCTTGTGCCTCCTGTGCCTCTTGCATGTTTAGCCCTGCTTGCTGGTTTTGAGCGTTCATGTCACCCATGTCGAAGTCTAGTTTGATTGGTTGTTGCGATTGTTGAATTTGTTTGATGGCTTTGTTTCGTGCCCGGAAGGTTTGCTCGGGGTCTGAGAGTCCTTCAATTAGTTCTCCAGTCCTTGCAGATTTTCTAGGCATGCACCCAAATCAACAAACGTCAAAATATTCAATGTAGAGTGTAGAAAGAACCCTGAATACACAAGAATCTTGAAGTTCTGGCAATGGCAATTGATAATTCCGTTAATTCCCCGGCAACGGCGCCAAAATTGATTCACGTCCAAACAACGGTCGTAGTCAATATAACTTGGTTTAATAAGTCCAAGATCGATCCCACAGAGAATTAACCTACCAATTGAAACTTTCACAACCCCAAAAGTACTTCCGAATCAAGTTCCCAAACTTTGAATATATATTTGTGTATGGTTTTCGAATATCTAGTTTGCAAGAATTAAAGAATGCTTTAAAAGAAAGAATTGAATGTTGAATGAAATAATATAGAGAAAGACTAAGGTGTTGATTTCCCCTATTGATGGAATCCCTTATCGTTATGCTCTTACAAATTGTTAATATATTCTATCAATCATGAACGCTATGTGTATCGTAACCCTCTCCCGAGCAATTACAGCAATTTACTAGTGCACTCTCCCGAGCTACCCTAGCTAGCTTTAATTTGAATAGTTCACTTTAGATTGCACCCAAGACTTCGTTATTCCTAACCCCGTCTTTACGCCTAAAATTATAGATTCCTCTAATAACCTAGGTGTGGTGTTGTTCAACAATAAACCTAAATATGCACTCTTTTCCAAGTTATGCACACTAAATAGGCACCGCTAATTGGGACGTCTACCAATTAACTACAATAAGAATGAAGTTGAACAAATAGAAATCTAAGTCACAATTTGTAATCACATAAACTATAAGTTCATCTATCAATAGGTTCCATCAAAACCTTAGAAAAGATTTTAGCTACTCATGCTTGAAGAAACAAGAATAATAATTGAAATCATAAAGAATTGCTTGATATAAAAATAAAGAAAGAGGTTGAGAGGAATCTCTCCTACTAAAACCTTGCAAAAGTATTGAAGAAATAAAGTACATGCCTCTATGGGGCAAACTAGGAGATTATATAGAGGTTTTAGGGCTTAGAAACTAAATTAGAATCCAACTAGGATTACTGCCGCTGGGACCTCCGCGGTTCGTTCGCGGCCGCGAGCGGACCGCGAACAGTCAAACTTAAGAGGGCTTCGTTTTTCGCGGTTCATCCGCGACCGCGAGTGGACCGCGGATGAACAGTGCTTCTGTTTCTTCACTGCTTCGTCCAGCCCTCTTCACTTTAGCTCTTCTCTTGGCCTTTTCATCAACTTATGGCTTCAAAATGGCTTTTTAAGGCATCCAATGCATCACATGTACCTGTAAAACACAATCAAACACTAATCAAAGCATTTTGTTCTCTTAACAACATTATTCTCATAATAAAGTGTGATTATTTAGGGTATAATTATAGTCAAATTCACCTATTATCACATTCTCCCTAACTTAAGCAAACGCTCGTCCGCGAGCGGGTTAAGAAACATACCTGGAGTATCAAACAAGTGTGGATATCTACTTCGCATTTCCTGCTCGGTCTCCCAAGTTGCTTCTTCCACGGGACGACCTCTCCACTGCACTTTTACTGAAGCTATGTCCTTAGATCTCAGTTTACGAACCCGTCGACCCAAAATGGCTACCGGTTCCACATCATAAGTCAAATCCTCATCTAGCTGTATCGTGCTGAAGTCCAACACATGAGACGGGTCTCCGACATACTTCCGGAGCATAGATACATGGAACACCGGGTGAACTCCCGACAAACTGGGTGGCAAAGCAAGCATATAAGCCACCTCCCCAACCTTCCTAAGCACCTCAAAAGGTCCAATGAACCTTGGGCTCAACTTCCCTTTCTTTCCAAACCTCATAACACCCTTCATAGGCGAAACTTTCAGCAACACCTTCTCACCTACTGAATAAGACACATCTCGGACCTTCCGGTCTGCATAACTCTTCTGACGCGACTGAGCTGTGCGAAGTCTCTCCCGAATCACCTTTACCTTGTCTAAGGCATCTTGGACTAACTCTGTCCCCAACAACCTAGCCTCGCCGGGCTCGAACCAACCAACTGGAGACCTACACCGCCTCCCATATAAAGCTTCATACGGTGCCATCTGAATGCTGGACCGATAGCTATTATTGTAAGCAAACTCCGCCAAAGGCAAATAATCAGCCCATGAACCACCAAAATCAATGACACAAGCACGCAACATGTCCTCCAGTATCTGAATAGTACGCTCAGACTGCCCATCCGTCTGTGGATGAAATGCTGTGCTCAACTCTACCTGTGAACCCAACTCTCGCCTGAAATGTCCTCCAGAACTGAGATGTGAACTGGGTACCTCTGTCTGATATAATGGAAATAGGAACTCCATGCAATCTCACTATCTCACGGATGAATATCTCTGCCAACCGCTCTGAGGTATAGGTAGTACACACTGGGATGAAGTGAGCTGACTTAGTCAACCTATCCACCACCACCCAAACCGAATCAAACTTCCTCGCTGTCCGAGGGAGTCCACTAACAAAGTCCATAGTTATTCTTTCCCACTTCCACTCCGGAATATCAATACGTCGGAATACACCACCAGGTCTCCGATGCTCATACTTGACCTGCTGACAGTTTAGACACCGAGCCACATGGCTCACAATATCTTTCTTTATCTTTCTCCACCAGTAATGCTGCTTCAAATCCTGATACATCTTCGCGGCTCCTGGATGAATAGAATACCGCGAGCTGTGGGCCTCTTCCAATATCAACTCACGAAGGCCATCAACATTGGGCACACATATCCGGCCCTGCATCCGCAATACACCCTCACTATCAATAGTGACATCTCTAGCATCATCATGCCGAACTGTGTCCTTAAGGACAAGTAAGTGTGGATCATCATACTGGCGCTCTCGAATACGATCATATAAAGAAGAACGAGCTACTACACAAGCCATCACCCGATTGGGCTCAGAAATATCCAGCCTTACCATCTGATTAGCTAACGCCTGAACATCAACTGCTAGGGGTCTCTCCCCAACTGGAATATACGCCAAACTGCCCATACTAATAGCCTTCCGGCTCAATGCATCAGCCACTACATTAGCTTTCCCGGGATGGTACAAGATAATAATATCATAGTCTTTAAGCAATTCAAGCCATCTCCGCTGCCTCAAATTTAGATCTTTTTGCTTAAACAAATGCTGAAGGCTGCGGTGGTCTGTATATACATCACAAGATACACCATATAGGTAATGCCTCCAAATCTTCAAGGCATGAACAATAGCAGCTAACTCCAAATCATGAACGAGGTAGTTCTTCTCGTGGGGCTTTAGCTGACGAGAAGCATATGCAATAACTCTACCCTCCTGCATCAACACACAACCGAGTCCAACTCTGGAAGCATCACAATACACCGTATATGACCCCGAAGCCGATGGTAACACAAGTACTGGAGCCGTGGTCAAAGCCTCCTTGAGCTTCTGAAAGCTCTCCTCACATTCATCGGACCACACAAATGGAGCATTCTTCTGTGTCAGCTTAGTCAATGGTGAAGCAATAGATGAGAAATCCTAAACAAACCGGCGATAATAGCCTGCCAAGCCGAGAAAACTCCGAATCTCTGTAGCCGAGGAAGGTCTGGGCCAATTCTGCACTGCCTCGACCTTCTGTGGATCAACCCGAATACCATCACTGGACACTATATGTCCCAGAAAACCCACAGTATCAAGCCGGAACTCACACTTAGTGAATTTTGCATAAAGCTTCTCTTCCCTCAACCTCTGCAATGCCACTCTCAAATGCTGTGCATGCTCCTCCTAGCTGCGTGAATATACCAGAATATCATCAATAAACACAATCACAAAAGAATCAAGGTACGGTCGAAATACACTATTCATCAAGTGCATGAATGTTGCTGGGGCATTAGTCAACCCGAAAGACATCACCAGGAACTCGTAGTGCCCATATCGCGTCCTGAACGCTGTCTTCATAATATCTGAGTCCCTGATCTTCAATTGATGATAGCCCGATCGAAGATCAATCTTAGAAAATACACTAGCTCCCCGTAGCTGATCAAATAGGTCCTCAATACGAGGTAATGGGTATTTATTCTTCACTGTTACCTTGTTCAGCTGCCTGTAATCAATGCACATTCTCATTGTGCCATCTTTCTTCTTTACGAACAACACCGGTACACCCCAAGGTGACATACTTGGACGAATGAAACCCTTATCTAAGAGTTCCTGAAGCTGTTCTTTCAATTCTTTTAACTCTACCTGGTGCCATGCGATAGGGAGGAATAGAAATGGGCTGAGTGCCCGGCACCAAGTCAATACCAAAATCGATATCTCGTTCAGGCGGCATGCCTGGTAGGTCTGCTGGAAATACATCCGGAAACTCCCTTACAATGGGGACCGAATCAAGACTGGGTGTCTCGGCCTCAACATTTCTAATGAAGGCCAAATAAGACAAACAACCCTTGCCAATCATTCGTTGAGCCTTTATATAAGAAATCACCCTGTCGGACACATAATCAGTCAAGCCACGCCACTCGATCCTCGGATTACCCGGAATAGCTAGTGTGACTGTCTTGGCATGACAGTCCAGAATCGCATGGTAAGGAGATAGCCAATCCATGCCTAGAATTACATCGAAATCCACCATGCCCGGTAGTAATAAATCAACTCGGGTCTCCAGACCCCCAATAGTAATAATACAGGATCGATATACCTGATCCACAACAACAGTATCCCCCACCGGGGTAGACACATGTACGGGCAAAGCAAGAATACCACGGGTCATACCCAAATGATGTGCAAAATAAGTAGAGACATAAGAATAGGTGGATCCGGGATCAAATAAGACAGAAGCATCCCTGTGGCAGACTGAGATAATACCTGAAATAACCGCATCTGAAGCGCTAGCATCCTTCCTATCCGGAAGAGCATAGAAACGAGCCTGGCCTCCACCAGTACGATCCTCACCCCTAGGGCGACCTCTGGATACCTGGCCACCAGTCCTAGCCGACTGTGCTGGCGCTGAAGAAACAGGAGTAGAAGACGAGGGTTGATCCCTCTGCTGAGACCGCTTACGAAGCCACTGAGGACACTCTCTCCTGATATGGCCCAAATCACCGCACTCAAAACAACGGCCTGAAGATGGAAGAAGGGGTTGCTGCGGACCCCTCGCTACCGATGAATCCTGTGCTAAGGAAACAGGAGCAGGGCTCTGAGCTGGAAGAGCACTCAGTGCAGGCTGACTCTACTGACAGCTCTATTGACCCTGATAACCCCGCTGGCCTTGACGACCACGATCTGATGAAACCCCACTGGACTCTGTACGTCCAGACTTATGAGACCTGAAAGAGTGACCTCTGCTATGCTGAAATTGGCCCCTAGACGGAGCACCACTGTAACTGCCAGTACCACGAGGCCTCTTAGCCTCTCTCTCCTCCCGCTCTCTACGGCGATCTGTCTCAATGTGACGGGCAGCATCAACCACCTCCTCAAAGGTAACTGTCGAAACTCTCTCCCTGGTCATCAATATGCGGATGGGATAAATAAGGCCATCAATAAATCTCCGAATCCTCTCTCTGTCTGTAGGAACCATCCACATGGCATGACGGGCCAACTGTGTGAATCTCATCTCGTACTGATTAACCGTCATCTCTCCCTGCTTCAACCACTCGAACTGACGTCGCAGCTCCTCTCTCTGAGACTGAGGCACGTACTTCTCCAAAAATACCGTGGAGAACTTGTTGCCAAGTGAGGGGCACCGCCCCAGCAGGCCTACGCCTCTCAAAATCCTCCCACCACTGGAAAGCTGCACCTGTGAACTGAAAAGTGGTGAATGAAACACCGCCGGACTCTAGAATACCCGCGGTGCGAAGCATACGCCGACATCTGTCAAGAAAACCCTGGGCATCCTCGCCCTCAGCTCCACTGAATGTCGGAGGCCGTAGCCTCTCAAATCTCTCCAAACGACGCTGCTCATCGTCGGGCATAACTGGAACCACATATGCAGGAGCCGGTGCAACGGGCGCAACTGGCTGAACTGGCTCGGGTGTGTGAGCCACGGGGGTCTGATTCCCTCCCCCTGCCTGTGAAGATGATACTGCAGCAGTAGCAGCAACTACCTGTGCCAAGCCTGTGCACACTGATAATATCTGAGCCAAGGTCTCCTGAAGACCCGGTATCACAATAGGCACTGCCGGTGCCTGACCCTGAGCTGCCGGAGCGTTTGCCGCTGGAATCTGGTCCTGAGTCTGATCGGCTGGTGGATCAGCAGGTACTGGTGCTGGTGCTGCTGCCCTACCTCTGCCACGACCACGGCCTCCGGGTGCCAATGGTGGTCGTCCGCCACGTCCGTTAGCTCGTGTTCTCGCCATCTGCGAGAGAATAGAATATGGAAAGATTTAATTTCATGATAACACAAATCGCACGATATGAATTCAAGAAAATGAGGTTTTTCCTAAAGTTTCGGTAGCCCTTCGAAGATAGATACGGACGTCTACGTACCGATCTGCGAAAGCCTACTAAACCGGCTCATGACTCGCGAGTCCTAATAACCTAGAGCTCTGATACCAACTTGTCACGACCCAAATCCGGTCGTGATGGCGCCCAACAATCAAGCTAGGCCAGCCGGACCAACAATTTAATTATAACACAATACCAGTCCCCAAATGGACAACCCAAGAAGAATATATGAGTTTAAGAACTCCAATAATAATAATACTGAACAAAAATACTGACACTCCCAAAGATCCAGAGTCACAAGTCTAGAGCCTCTAACAAAACCCAACAGGAAATAGAGAGTACGATATAGTAGTACTCAAGTCTGAATACAAAATATAAAATAACAACTGGAATGAGAGGAGAAGCTAGGTTCTGCGAACGTAGGCAGCTACCTCAGCAACTCGATGTGACAATGTAAACGCCGGAGATGCCCGTCTACTGCTCCTGAGTACCTGAGTCTGCACACAAAAGGTGCAGGGAGTAGGGGTGAGTACTAAGTACTCAGTGAGTAACAAATATATATATGTAGCTGAGAGTAAGAAATCCACAAAATACCACAATATGAAGCTACACTACAGTCCGAATCTCCTACGAACTAGCAACAACAATACAATACAGCTACCACAGAGTAATTCAACAAATATAGATGCAATGCAATGCACATAACCGCTACGGCGTGTAGCCCGATCCAATTTAACGTCGACGGCGCTCACCGGGGGTGTGTACAGACTCCGGAGGGGCTCCTACAGCCCAAGCGCAATACTGCTGCGGCGTGCAGCCCGATCCTCATATCAACCACTGCGGCGTGCAGCCCGATCCCATGCTCAGTCCACAATAAGCAATTAAGTCACAAAACAATTCATTTTCCTTAATTCCAGTTCTCAATTCATAATTTATGAAAAATACTTTAACTTTATTAAATTTGTAAAAAGCCGGTGACTTAGCATTTCAAAAGTGTGATTTCAATTTCCAGGACTGAGATCAGTGATTTAAGCAATTTTAGCTATCACATAAATATTGTCCTCTAAGGACACTACAGATCGGCACAAGGCCCCAAACAAGGCTTACAGCCCACAAATATAGCAAATACAGTGTATTTCCAACACTAACAACATATTATTCATTTTCGGGATGGACCAAGTCTCAATCCCCAATCACAATCAATCCCGCACCTGCCACGGTGTGCGAGCCACGCCCTATTAGCGTCACAATGTGCTAAGCCGGGGTTTCGAACCCTCGGGCTACAATATACACAAACTACTCACCTCTAGTCGGTCGTAGACTCGTCCGCGATGCCTTTTCCTTTGAATTTCGCTCCCTCGTGCGTAGAATCTAGTCAAACCACAATAATTATATCAAATACGGGTCAAAGAATCATAACCCACTTCAATTTATATGAAATTCGCATAATTACACTAAGTTGGTAAAACCCGACCCCGGGCCCCACTGCTCGGAAAATTCCGAAATTAGTACCAACGCGATCCTTGTCTCGCCACGAGTCCGTGCATATAAAATTTATCGAAATCGGAGTTCAAATGGCCTCCCAAATCCAAAAATCCCGTTTTCAATATTTAGGCCACATTTCTTCAAGATTTCAACCCAAATTTCATGAGGATTGATGTTAATACTACCATAAAATGATGTTTTTGAGTCAAGAATCTTACCTCCGACGAATACCCGATGACTTCTCGGTGATTTCCTCGAGTTTTCTTCTCTCTAGGGCTCAAAATTGAGTTTTGGGTTAATGAACCCGTAACCCTCTGTTCTGTGATTAAATTCTCTGCCAGACCCATTTGCTCTACGCGATCGCGCCCCCTATTGCGATCGCATAGAGTAATTTTCCTCAGGCCTCCAATTTGTTCTATGCGATCGCAGGCCTAGCCATGCGATCGCATAGCTTCGCATTCTTACCCTCCGCGATCGCAATCGAGCCTACGCGATCGCACTGCACACATTCCGGATACTATGCGATCGCAATGCCCTCCACGCGATCGCATAGAGTAAACTTCACGCCCCTTCCACTCTTCTATGCGATCGCAATCATCTCTATGCGATCGCATAGAGCAACTGCTGACTGCAATTTTCTGCAGAATTTTTCCAAGTTCTAAATGCCCGGTTGATGGTCCGAATCCATCCCGAGGCCCCCAGGACCCCAACGAAAACCACCAACATACTCCAAAACATGATACGGACTTGTTCCCATCATAAAAACACCATACTAAACATCAAAATCATCATTTACTCACGAATTCAAGCCTAAGTTTTTCAAAACTTTCAAAACTAATATTCAATCCAAAACCCGGTCAAACGATGTCCGAATGACCTGAAAATTTGCAGACATATCCAAAATCACATAACGAAGCTACTGAAATTGTCGGAATTCCATTCCGACCCCCGCATCAAAATATCACCTACCATCCGGTTTTCGCCAAAATTCAACATTCGCCAATTCAAGCTTAAAACTACACCGGACCTCCGAATTCAATTCCGATTGTTCTCCTAAGTCATAAATGATCCCCCGGAACTAGTCGAATCATCAGAATCCGGTTCCGAGCACTCTAACTCAATAGTCAACTCTTGGTTGACTTTCCATATTCAAGCTTTCTTCAAACATGCTATTTGTTTCATTTTCAATCCAAATCACTCCTAACTCACCCGATATACTCTAATACTGTTTTAAAAGCATAATATATGTAAATGCAAGGTAACGGGGTTGAAATTCCCGTAACAACGGGCCGGGTCGTTACAGTTAATCAGAAATTTTAGGTGTTTTGTTAGTAAGATTTGTTATAGCTGCTAGGGTTTAAATTAGTGTTAGTAATTTCATGGGGGTTTTAAGGGTAGTTTGGGCATAGAAAAGGGTAGTTTTATTAAGAATAATAAATTCAAAACCAAAACAAGGGTAGAATAGGTATTGTGTAGTTTAAAAAAATACCCTAGGACCTTCTAGAAGGGGGCTTTAGTGTATGTTTTATGCATTTTAATGCAGTAACCTGGATAACAAGGCATTAATTTAGGGTCTAATAGTCATAATCTGAAATAAAAGGGGAAAATAGTGAAAAGATTCCAGAACCTTCTGCCCCATTTTTTGCTTATAAAAGTCACCCCTAATGCCTTCACTAACAAGTTTTAGACACCCTTGAAATTCCCAGAGTTCCCAGCCATCAAAATTCCCTCCCAAAGCGATTTTATTCTTCAGATTAGCATTTGAAATTCAAATATACAAAATACAAAAAAAATCAGAAAATAGAAAAACCAAAAATGCTACTATTCCATTGAAATTGGAAACTGATTTCCGTTTATATTCATCAATTCACATTCTGTAGTTACTATTGCTGCTTGTTGAAGTGTAGAGACTCATTTCAAGTACAACTGAATCAAATTAAGTGAGCATTTGGCTAGGCTACGCACCCGTGAAGTTTCCTAAGAGTTTTAAGTTCATATTTGAATTAGTTTGGGTGTTTCGCTGGTTGTCTATGCATTGGTGTTCATCTCTATTTGGTTTGATACTGTATTAAAGTAGATCTGCAAAATTCCATTTGATTTTGAACTTTTCTGGGCCGTTGAACTCATTTTTGGGCTGTAGCATTAGGAATCTGGGTGATCACACGCTTCACGTGGTATTTATTAGGATTAGGACTGAGAAAAATTACTGCTTATTTCAAACAGCCCGGACCATCGCTTTTATCGTCAATAGAGAGAGCCACTCGATAAACGAAGTCGGCTTTGTTCCACTGCTATTTGCGTATCTCTGTTGCTGACACTTTTCCTTTTACCTTACTCAATTCCAGGTACACCTTAAAACGCTGATATGCTGTATCTCAAGCCGGAAATGAAAATAAATTTGAATTATTGTCTTCTTAGTTATTTTATTTCGGATAATTACAAAAGTATAGTAATTACATTCACTTTGTTTTGTCATTTTTTTTAACTTGAAAGCTGGATTATACTGGACTACCTTTGAGTTGTTTGTGACTTTTTTTGCATAGACCGAATATTTGATCTCAAGCTGAGTTAATTCTAAATATATATAGCTGAATTGTGCTGAACTATTAGGGTGGCATTTAATGACATTGGTAATACATATGTAACATAGGATTTAATTAGAGTAATTGTGATTGTTATGAAAAGGCACATATATACATATAGATAAATTAGTTTAGTTGAGTTAGTTGTTACCTTAATTGGTAATGCAGGTTCAATGAACAAAAAAATAAGGAAAATAACATTAGCCTGTTAAACTCACCTCTGATCTCCAATTGAATACCAATGGTTACAGTAGTGTCAGCCAGTTATTGGGTTCAGACGTGAAGCCCAATGTCAGCTAGCTTAAGATGGAGCACAAATGCCTCAAAGCTAATTCATTCTCAACCTGGGCCAAAGATTCCAGGCCCAAATTATTTAAAAATATTAAGATTATATTAGGAATATTTGAAATTAATTCACAATGATAAAATTATGTTTTGAATTAGGTAGCGGGTTCAAGCTAAAAGGGTCTTCCCTTTTGTTTGAATTCGAACTTGAATTCGAGATCGAAGTTATAAATGTGAATTAATTAGCCATTTTAGAGACAAATAATGAATAGAAAAATCATAGTCACTTTAGGTCGACGTTTAAATAAAAAATGAGATGAGCCTTGCAAAACAAAACACATAAATTGCGGGGCCCTCATTAATTACTTAATTAAAAATACATAGAATTTGGGGCGTGCCGTTTAGCAAATTTATGGCCCTCCGCAAAGTAAATAATATGTTAGTCGCTTTAGGCGCGCTTTTAATAATTTTGCCTTCCTAAATACGGGTGTGCATTTTATGCGACACAAATCCAAGTCCAAAAATATTGAATAAGAATATGTCGAGGATCCGGGTGCATTTCATGTGACGTGATCTGAAAACATGTTCTTAAACGACATTCACTTTCTTAAAAATCAACTAAAAGCAGTAAATAATTCTAAAATTGCACAGAAGGTTTTACCATGTATTAAAATTAGATTTTAGCCAAATATAGCAGTTGAGCGACCGTGCTCGAACCACGAAACTTGGGAATGCCTAACCCCTTCTCCGGAGTTAACAGAATTCCTTACCAAGATTTTTGGTTCATGACGATTAAACAGAGTCAAACCTTTTAGTCGATTTGGGATCTAAACCGGTGACTTTGGACACCATAAATCTCCCAATTGGCGACACTAAATCTTTAATAAAACGGATCCCGTTTTGATTATCCTTTAATTAGAAAAACTCCTTTTATTGTACCTTTCACGGGGTGTAATAGCGAAAAAGGAGGCATGACAGCTCTTGCGACTCTGCTGGGGACAAGTACTCAGAATTATGGTTCAGGGTTCAAGAACTCGAGCTCAGTTAAATTATTGTATTTGGCTTTATTTGATTTGCTACATGTTCCATGCCTTATGTGTTAAATATTTTACCGCTTTAATATTAGTTGAGTTGTATATAAATTGTTGCGAATCCCTTCCTCTTTTTGAGTCTTCTACATCACGGAAAAGGGTGCACTTTGTGTATTTTCTCTTTTGTTAGGGTCTTTTCCCCTATTTAAAATGACGTTTGGATAAGTTGCAATGTCGGCGGAGCTTCTGTATCCCCGGTACGTTGCCTCCCTATCGGCCTGAGTTGTCTGCTCGGGTAAGCCAGGTCTAGACCAATAAACCTAGGGTTTAAAGCTAGAATAACAATAAACTCATGCGGGTCCCTAGTAGGATGCCTGTTTGCATCATGTGCATTTGACTTAGGGGATTCAACACAGGGGTTGGGTCCGTCTAGGATAAGTGACCTGAATTGAAATGACCATCCTGATGCATCTTACGTACTACTTGCATTTATTTTCTCGATTTTGCAAGTTGCCCGCTTGTATACAATGCGTGAAAATGTGAAAATAGCAGTGTTAGGACTAAGTGAGGGTAATCATTTGTTTTTAAAAGAAAAACGAATGCCCAACTAGTACTGAAGTGGTGTCGGATTATCGAAAAATGAAAAAAAATAGAAAAAGGAAATTTGAAATTAGAAAGAAATAGTTGTTCAATAATAGCTTTGATTTTGGCCAATCGACCCAAACTACGCTGGTTTGATTTTCACCGGTTGTGAGATATGTAGGCAACCCTCATCGGTTCCAACCACCCAGTTTGCAAAAATATCCAAAATACCAAAATTAGTTTTTATAAAATAAGTCAGGTGATGCCATTATTGTTTAAAATTAGCCTAATGTCCTTCAAAAGACGTCGGAATGCCGTTTTTGCAAGAACAGCCACCCCAAGTCATTTTAATATGGTTTGCGGACACAAACATAAAATCCCCTTTTGGAATTGCTGAAAGGCCATATTTGCAAAACCAAGTCTTTATTTTTCTTAAACAAAGTATTTTTGTTTTATATTTTTAATAAACTTTTGCAAAAATTGCCATTTTTCTCCTCAATCATTGAATCCCGCTAAATAAATGTGCAGGATGAACTCAAACAACATCGAAACCTTCTCAATACTGAGTGAGATACCCCTAAAGCTCCATATGTGGTGGGACGACCTTAGAACCGGAAGTAAAGAAACAATAGTAAAAATTTTGGGCGGCTTTGTGGGACTCATAAACATAAAGCCTAGAAAGGATATTGTTGAGGCATTGATACCATTCTGGGACCCAACACGTAATGTATTTTGATTCTTTGAACTCACACCGACATTAGAAGAGATGGAAGGATATGCAGGCCTCAACGAGAATGCGACGTAGATATCCTTTAGCACCAAGGCCGGTCACACTCCATAGATTCTTAGATTTGCTGAGCATCAGTCGGGATATCCAAGACTCGTGTCTAGTAGAAGGGTGTTGCACTTTGCACTTCCTCTATCATCGGTATAGCAACCCAAAGGGATTTGAAAAACCTAACACCGGCCTCATGCACGCTGGAAACAAAGACAAATGGGAGGCCCGGTGAGGGTTGGCATTTATGGTGGCTTTTCTAGAAATTATGATTTACCCAAGGAAAGACGGTCACCTAGACCTCGGGCTAGTAGGAATAGTGGATATGGCTACGAAGAAACCTACTAGCACGGTAGTTTCCTTTATCGTAGCAGAGATGTATCGAGCTCTAACCAAGTGTCGGGACGGCAAGAAATTCTTTCAGGGATGTAATCTCTTACTACAAATGTGGATTCAGGAGCATCTATGTCACCGTATAGGGTATATGAATTTTGGGTTAACCGGGCTTAGTTGCATCAGTGAATTTGAAACCCGGGTCACAGACATTGAATTTCCCGAGGGTGTTGATACTTGGTCATCGTGCTTGAGATCGTTGAACGCAGATAAGGTTGAGTGGGCTTATGGGTGGCTTCCCACTACTGAAGTTGTCTACATGTCAGCAGAGGTCACTCATATTCTTCTAATGGTTATTCAAAGCATACAACCTTACACTCCTTACAGGGTCCTACGATAATTCGGAAGGTTCCAAACCGTGCATAATGATAAGGACTTGGGTGAACAAATTATTGAGTCTGGTCCTAAAGCTGCTTTCCCGTAAGGGAGAGTCCGAAAGATATGGAATGAGAGTCAGTTTCTAGAACCTAATACCATGATACATGATCGGGCAAAAGATGAAGTGGACCCCAAATATTTGACCTGGTTCGGCAAAAGGTTTCAAATTCCAGAGAGGCCCGTCAAGAGACCCCATTGTATAGCAATTCAGTGAAGGAGCCCAGGTAAAATGTGATTGGTTGACAAAAGAGAAAGAATACCGAGCTAAAATTGTAGCGTAAGAGCAGCAGGTAAGAAATCTTCAATTTGAGAAAAGTGTACAAGCTCTGGCTGATGAATGGGATAAAAAGAAATTGGCCCAGGAAAATGAAGCTCTAATAGCATTGATTCGACAAATGAAATTAGATGCCAAGAATCGAGAAAGAAGCATGTTTGATGAGAGATTGATAAAGGGGTTAAAGAAGCAAGTCTCGAATTGCCATGAAGAATTAGAAAAATATGAAAGGAACATGGCGAGACTTCGAGCACACTGGGCCAAGAAGACTAAGGAAAGAGCCTAGTATGTCCAACAGCTGAAAAGAGACTACGAGGGAACCACTGCTAACACGAGGAGAAAAGCGAATACTCGAGAAGAAATGGCGGCCCGGCAAGACAAAGAATTTCAGGATGAAAGGGACCGTTGTTATGGGATTATTGCCGCGATGCAAAGGTAAATAAAATTGCTACAATATCTTCATCTCCAGGATTCTCGGGCGCTTGAAGCCCGTACCCAACAGATAATCCGACTTCTCCAAGAAAAGGGCCAAATCAGGGAAAAGATTAGGGGCATTGCATGCTATATTGTTAAGAGGTGCCAAAACGGTGAAAAGATGGGTTATACCACTTTTTTTGCAGTGGTGATGATATTTGTTCGACATGTCATGAGTAATTTGGAGCAACTACAAAGGGGTCTTGCGCGCAAGCCTGCGGCGATACCGAATGATGCCCCGTAGGCCGCAGGATTTGAAGCTTTGATGTACTCCTAGATTAGTCGAGTCTGTAATTTGTTTTGAGTCTGTATATTTTCTGATTTTGAAAATGAAAAACAATAGTCTAGTAGTGGTGTAATCAGTTGTCATTAATGAAAATTTGAAAATTCCCAAAAATTGTGTCTTTATTACTTGAATCTTATTTTACACTAATTGGCAAAAACTACATTTGATCTGATTCAGGCATGGTCACAATACATAGGCAATTTCCATAGGACCCGACCATAGCCATATGAAAATAAAATGCAGTGAGAATAATAAAAAAGAGCGGAAAAATGAAATAAAACGAGAAAGAGAGAGAAAACAAAAGAGAGGAAATATTCGCAATAAAAGAACCATGGAAAAGCAAAGAATCAAAGAAAGAAAGAAGTCATAGTTGAGAATAAATAAAGCCGGGATGACACAAGTGGTCGAGCAAATGGATACTAGAAATCGTTAATTGCCTAGGTGCATTCATGCCCCAAATGTGCGGTGATCTATTTGTTGATGCCCTAACCACTAACAACGTTGTTGTTGATAATGAGTCCAGATAGGTGGTTTAGCTATCTGGCATTCTGGAAACTCGCCCATATAACACCCACTCTAAAGACATATAAAAAATGGTCAACTAAGAGCTAGAAGCAAGTGTTGTCGACCCATCTAGGGGAGAAGAGGTGGTAGATGTCGACGCCATGAAAGAGGAGATGTATAAGTTTAAACAATAGATGGCCTAAATGTACCAGGCCTGCGCAAAAGGACACCCCCTGCCAAACTATCCTGCCAACCCTGCCTACATCCTGCCACTAGCTCAACCCCAAGATCCCCCCACAGTGAATTCTTCTCCGACCTACCCTACCTACCAGCAATAATACGCAACTACTTCCCAAAAACCACTATCTCCACCACCCAAACAAATTCCATGCCCTCTACCACTAGTTGCTCCTGTGTTTGTGGCTCCTCCACCCGTTGCGTTACATAAATCTTCGAGCGAACCCTTGTTCCAAACTCAGGAAAGCCACTATTGCCCACTTTCAAACCTCCCAAACCATACTCTTATACTCCCCACCTTGATGTCTCAGCTGAAGAAGAAAGGCCTCCTAAAAACACTGAGCAGGAGGAGATGATACGCAAGGTGAACAACTTGGAACAATCATTCCAAAATATGTAGGGTCTAGGAGGACAGGTGAGTGTCGATTACAAAGACTTGTGCTTGTTTCCCTACATCCAACTGCTTGCGGGATTCAAGTTACCAAAGTTTGATCTATATGATGGACATGGAGACCTTGTAGCCAATCTGAGGGGCTTTTGCAGTAAGATGAGAGGAGCTAGAAGAAGGGAAAAGTTGCTAATGGCGTATTTTAGCCAAAGTCTTAGTGGTGCCACTCTAGAATGGTTCACGCAGCAAGATCATGCCCGATGGTACACATGGGATAAGTTAGCCCAAGCATTTGCAGGACATATTCAATACAACTTCGAGATTGTTCTTGATTGTCTCTCACTGACCAAAATTAGAAGAAGCCCGGAGAAAGCTTTAGAAAGTACAAATTTTTGTGGAGGGAACACGCTGCAAAGGTCGATCCTCTGATGAAGGAAGGTGAAATGGTAGATTATTTTTTGCAGGCTTTGGAGCCTACTTGCTATGGTCATCTGGTGTTGGCAGTTGGGAACACTTTTAATGAGGTGGTGAAAATGGGAAGCATGGTGGAAGAAGGACTCAAGTCCAACAAAATTATGAGCTATTCTGCAATTAAAGAAACTACCCAGGCCATCCAGAGTGGCACTGGAGGGATGTTGGGAAAGAAGAAAAATGAAGATGTTACATTAGTGGAATCGAGAGCATGGTCCAGGGATCCATCACCATATTATCACTAACCTCGACCACATCCGCAAACCTACCCACACACCCGCATATAGCCCACCACAACATTATTATCCACCTCTCGTTCCTCACTTTTCAGTTCACCATGCCTAAACATACCCTCAACCTCAAGCACCCAGGCGCACACCCACCCTATAAAATACATACCATACTCAAAACACATACCCATCTCCGAGAAGCTACAGAAACCCCAATGGAACCGATTTTTGACCCAACCCCGCAGCCAAGAATGATATGTTACAGAAAAAGAAGACTTTCACTATGTTAGGAGAATCTTATACCAGCTTATTCCAGAGATTGAGACAGTTGGGCATGTTAAATCCAATTGAACCCAAATTTCCAAATCCTCTCCCAAGGAACCTAGACCACTTGGTGAATTATGAATATTGCTTAGGTGTTCCAGGGCATGACACAGAAAAATAATGGCATTTGAAAATGGCCATCCAGGAGCTCATTAATACCCGCCGAATTGAAGTGCAATCTCCGAAGACGCCCAACATCACTCAGAATCCATTACCAACACTTCATGAGACTCACATGATCGAGTTAGTGCAGAAGGGAGAGTACAAAAAGCATTCACAAACTATAATAGTGATTAGGGCTAGTGAGAACGGAGCTAATGAGAAATCAACCAGTGCAAACCAGTGATGGCAGTAAAATCTGAACCAGCTAAAGGGACGGTACCAGGAGCTGTTGTTAAGCCTGTGGTGAGTATAAAAGGCACTCGCACATAGCCGGTTATCATCAAACCGGTGACTCAAGTACTAGTGGTTAGTGAAAAGGCCATCCCATGGAACTATGACCGGGTGACTATGATGCACAAAGGAAAGGAAATTAAATAAGAAGTGTGTGAAACCCATGGGCTGACTCGTTCAGGGAGATGCTTTGCCCCTGAAGAATTGAAAAATGCTAAAGTAGCTAAAGACAATCCAGCACTAGTAAAGAGGTCTGTAACTGAAGAA
Source organism: Nicotiana noctiflora (assembly GCA_032618575.1). NCBI lineage: Eukaryota > Viridiplantae > Streptophyta > Magnoliopsida > Solanales > Solanaceae > Nicotiana > Nicotiana noctiflora. Next base: position 112,265 of record JASVEL010005903.1, read on the forward strand.
GAGGCTGAAGAATTCTTAAAAAAATGAAGGCGCAAGATTATTCCATTGTGGAGCAGTTGAGGAAAACCCCGGCATAGATTTAATTTCTATCTTTATTGATCCATTGGGATGAGCACCACCGGGCATTAATGAAAATTATAAATGAAGCCCATGTGTCAGATAAGATCTCTGTGAACCATCTTGTGAAAACAACAAACAAGATTTTCGAGGTCAACAGGGTTACATTTTTTGATGATGAGTTGCCTTTGGAAGGTACAGAGCATAATAGAGCCCTTTACCACATAGTGAAGTGTGAAGACTCTGTGGTTACTTGGGTGTTGATTGTCAATGGGTCCAGTGCAAACATTTTTCGTCTCTCCACCCTAGAAAAGTTGAAGTGGATAGTGAGAGAATCCACAAGAATAACATATGTGTATAAGGGTTTGATGGAGGATGAAAGGACACGGTTGGGGATATCGTGTTGGAACTAACAATAGGACCAGTTGAATTCACTATGGAGTTCCAAGTTCTCGACGTGGCTATTTCTTACAGTCTTTTATTGGGTCGGCCTTGGATTCATGCTACAAAAGCAGTGTCCTCTACCTTGCATCAGATGCTCAAATTCAAAGGGGACCGGCAGGAAATTGTGGTGCATAGGGAGGACAGTTCGTGTAATGCCATTATGCCTTTCGATGAAGTTGAGGATGACAAAGGTCATGGGTTTACCAAGTCTTGGACACAATTTCAATTGAAAAGATCTCGGAAGAATCATATGTTCCTAGTCCCAGGGTAGCCGCTGCATCTGTCATGGTGGAGTCGGAAATGATAAAGAAAGGATTCTTTCCCGGAAAGGGCTTGGTTGCTTCACTGCAAGGCATCATACAGTCAATGTCTCTTTCAGGAAATCTGGATACTTTTTGGTTAGGCTTCAAACCAGTGCTGCTGAAATAAGGAAGGCTAAAAAGATGAAAAAGAGAGCGTGGACCCTTCCAAAACCCACTCCCCGCCTTTCCCGTTCCTTTGTTCTACCTGGTACTAAAAGGCGCCCAACAACGGTAATGCATAATTCTGTGGTGATAGAACCCGACAAGTAGTTGATCGAGAGGTTCAAAAATTTATTTAACGAGGTGAACATGTTGGAGGCAGGCGAAGGTTCAAGCAAGGGTGATGTGCATTTCGTGGGGTCCCATGCAAAGCTTAATAATTGGGAAGCTACTCCTCTTCCTACCCGGAGGGAGTTGTGGTAGTTAGTTATTTATTTTCCTTACATTTTAATATGGATTATTTCCAAGGTGGTAATTCGAATGCTATGTTGTATCTGTTTGGATGAGTTAAACCTCGTTATCTTACAATTTTAATGAAATACAATTTTCTTTTTTCTTCATTCCTAATAGTCTTTATTTTGTCTTTCTTTTCTTCTCTTGTACAGTCCCTTTTTTTGCTGGTTTCACGGATGTGTCATGCATGTGGAGTCTTCGGCCTAGTCTTGATTATCAATGTGAAATAGTAATACAAGAAATTGAGTGCGATGACGAGGTAGAATATGATGACGAGGAAGCCCTTGAAGAAATCAGTAAAGAATTAAGTCAATTTGAGGAAAAACCCAAATCTAATCTGAATGACACAGAGGCAATCAATTTAGGGGATAACGAGAATGTTCGGGAAACAAAAATTAGTGTCTATTTGGAAGCTGCACTCAGGAAAGAGATAATCAAAGCGTTGCTTGAGTACAAAGATGTTTTTGCATGGTCATATGATGATATGCCGAGTTTAAGTACTAATTTGGTGGTCCACAAATTTCCTACTGACCTAGAATGCCCTCCTATCTAGCAAAAGCTAAGGAAATTTAAACAGATCTCAGTGTGAAAATTAAAGAAGAGGTCACCAAGTAGTTTGATGCGAAGGTCATCCGGGTCACCCGGTATCCCACCTGGTTAGCTAATGTTGTGCCTGTACCAAAGAAGGATTGAAAGACCAGAGTGTGCATTGATTACTGTGATCTCAATAAGGCGAGTCCAAGGGACAACTTCCCATTGCTAAACATCCATATATTGATTAACAATTGTGCCAAACACGAGATTGGTTCCTTCGTGGGTTATTATGCGACCTATCACTAGATTTTGATAGATGAGAAAGATGCAGAAAAAAAGGCATTCATCATACCTTGGGGGATATATTATGATAGGGTTATGCCATTTCGATTGAAGAACACAGGGGCAACATACATGAGGGCGATGACCACTATGTTCCATGATATGATACATCGAGAAATTGAGGTCTATGTAGACGACGTGATCATAAAGTCAAGGAACCAGTGTGATCATGTCAAAGACCTGAGGAAGTTCTTTCAAAGACTCCGAAGGTACAACCTCAAACTTAATCCAGCGAAGTGTGCATTTGGAGTTCCATTAGGGAAGTTATTGGGGTTCGTGGTAAGTCGATGCTGTATTGAGTTAGACCCATCCAAAATCAAAGCCATTCAGGAGTTACCACCACCGAGAAGCAAGAATGAGGTGATGCATTTGCTCGGCAGGTTGAATTATATCAGCAGGTTTATATCCCAGCTTACGACGAATTGCGAGCCTATCTTTAAGATACTAAAGAAAAATGTTGCAATCAGATAGACGGATGAATGTAAGATAGCATTTGACAAGATTAAGGAGTATTTTGCCAGTCCACCTGTGTTGGTTTCGTCAGAGCCGGGAAGACCCGTGATCCTCTATCTGACAGTTTTGGATAACTCTTTTGGCTGTGTACTGGGCAGCATGATGTCACAGGAAAGAAAGAGCAGGCAATTTACTACCTCGGTAAGAAGTACACATCTTATGAGGTAAAGTACACTCAACTTGAGAGGATATGTTGTGCTTTGACCAAGGTAGCGCAGAAATTGAAACATTACTTATCATTATATATCACCTATCTCATCTCACGGTTAGATCCATTGAAGTACATTTTTCATAAGCCCATGCCCATAGGGTGGCTCACGAAATGGAAAATCTTGCTCACAGAATTTGATATTGTCTACGTAACCCGTACTACGATGAAAGCAAAAATAGTAGCTGATCAATAAGCTGAGAAGCCATTTGACGATGAATATGAACCTTTGAAGACATATTTTCCTGATGAGAAGACAATGCATATCGAGGAATCAGAACAAGATGAAAAACCGGGTTGGAAGTTGTTCTTTGATAGGGCTTCCAATACCAAAGGTGTTGGGATAGGAGTAGTACTTATTTCTGAGACAGAGTAGCATTACCCTATTACAGCTCAACTTCGCTTCTACTGCACCAATAACATGGCTGAATACGAGGCATATATCTTGGGTTTGAGGTTAGCTATAGACTTGTGTGTCCAGGAGATCTTGGTCATGGGCGACTCGAATCTTTTGGTGCACCAAATTCAGGGAGAATGGGAGACACGAGACTTAAAGCTCATATCATACCTTTTCATGAACTTTGTCAACGGTTTTAGTCAATAGATTTCAGGCATATTCCACAAATTCATAATGAAGTTATTGATGCTTTGACCATATGGCGTCAATGTTGCATCATCCATATAAGGCTTATGTGGACCCGTTACAGATTCAGCATGCCTATTGTAACATGGTGGAAAAAGAGCTTGATGGTGAGCAGTGGTTCCATGATATCAAAGAATACCTCGGGATGGGAGTATATCCGGCATAGGCCACGAGGGATCAAAAGAGAGCCATTAGACGCTTGGCAAGTGGATTTTTCTTCAGTAGAGGAGTGTTGTACGAAAGAACTCCAAATCTTGGTTTATTGAGGTGCATGGATGCTAAACAAGATACAACTATCATGACCGAGGTACATGTGGGAGTTTGCAGCTGAGTGGATATGTATTGGCGAAGAAGATTCTTCGAGCAGGTTATTATTGGCTTACTATGGAACGAGATTATATCAGTTTTGTGTGCAAGTGTCATCAATGCCAGGTACACGGAGATTTGATCCATTCTCCACCATCTGAGTTGCATACAATATCGGCTCCCTGGCCCTTTGTTGCTTGAGGGATAGATGTCATTAGGCCAATCCATCAAACGGCGTCTAATGGGCACAGGTTTATTCTAGTAGCCATTGATTACTTCACTAAGTGGGTTAAGGCAATAACTTTCAATTCGGTGACGAAGAAGGTAGTGGTTGATTTTGTGCATTCGAATAGCATTTGTCGATTCAGAATCCCAAAGGTAATTATCATAGACAACAGTGCCAGTCTCAATAGCCATCTGATGGCGGAGATATTTAAGATCACGCTCCGCAATTCTACCACATATCGTCCTAAGGCAAATGGAGTAGTCGAGGCAGCTAACAAGAACATCAAGAAGATACTTCAGAAAACGGTAGAAGGATCCAGGAAATTGCATGAGAAGTTACCTTTTTCTTTGTTAGACTATCGCACTTTAGTAGGGCCAACTCCTTATTCATTGGTATATGCCACATAGGCAGTAATTGTCACGACCCGGATTTTCCCCCAACATCGGGATCGTGATAGCGCCTACTCGTGGTAGCTAGGCAAGCCACTTTATTCACACTATCATGTCTTTAGCAATACTTCATATTCAATTAAACAATCAAACCAAAATCTTAATTAAACAAGTGCGGAAGACTTTATAAAAATAGAAATAAGTAGTTTCAAGGTAACTGATACTGACATCCTCTACCCAAGACGTGGAGTCACCAACTCACGAACTACTACTGAATACAACACATAAAAGTCTGAAAGAAATATAACATAATTTGTTTGTCTCGGAACAAGGAGACTACAACTAATGACATAAATAAAGGAAGAGACGCCGGGCCTGAGGACGCCTGCAAGCTACCTCGGTCTCAAATATGATCAACTTCCACGCGAAAGATCTACTGCTGTTGCTCCTGATCGAAACCTGGACCTGTGCAAAAACGCACAGAAGTGTAGTATCAGCACAACCGATCCCATGTGCTGGTAAGTGCCTGGCCTATCCCGGCGAAGTAGAGACAAGCCTAGGACCAGACACCCACATAAACCTGTGCAGTTCTATATATAAGTATACCACAAGATAACGAGGAATAATCAAGTAACAACTCAACAAGGAATATCTCAAAAGAACTCAACAATTAACAACAGATAATAAGTCCACAAGGAAAATAAAGTATAATGGAAGAACAAGTAATATCAAGTCAAGGAATGGCAAATAGTTGCACGGCATAACCCTTCGTGCTTTTACTCTCATCCTCGCCAAATAAGCAAATAAAGTGCACGACATCACCCTTCGTTCTTTTACTCTCATCCTCACATCCATGGTATGTCATGATCCTTCGCACATGGTTCAATAACAAGGCACAACATGATTCTTCGTGCATAATCAACAAAACATAGCACGGCATTAACCTTCGTGCATAATTAATAACAGGGCACGACATTAACCTTCGTGCATAATCAATAACAAGGCACGACATTAACCTTCGTGCATAAATAATAAATCAAGGCACGACATTAACATTCGTGCATAATCAATAACAAGGCACGGCATTAACCTTCGTGCATAAACAATAAATCAAGGCACGGCATCACCCTTCGTGCATTATCACTCTTCCTCACCCAAATAACAATCACAGTTAAGGGCAAAGAATGAAAACAACAAATCATGAACCATCCCTACAAGGGTCACAATAATCATTTCAACAAAGTCCCGGCAAGGGCAATCAATATCTCATCTCACAACAAGTCCCGGCAAGGGAGAACAATAGTAATTCTACAACCCAACAAGGGTTCAACAATTTATCTTCAAATATGTCTCACAACAAGTATTAATAACGACTCACGGTCATGGTAGACGCCAGTGTATAGATGCTCGTCAGCACAGCCCATACACCGCACTCGATCACATAGCACATAGCACATAATCCTATTCCCTCAAGCTAGGATAGAATAAACACTTACCTCGAATGTTTACGAACAATTCAATCCGTGGCAATGCCTTTTCCTTTCAAATTTGGCTCCAATCCAATCGTATCTATACACAATTGATTTAATATCATCAATACTACTGAATAAACAATTCATAAGGCCAATTACAACTTTTACAACATTCTGCCCGGAATAGCGAATATCGACCCCGGGCCCACATGGTCGGAACTCGAGGTTCGGACCAAAATCCAGTTACCCATCCCCCCACGAGTTCAAGTATATGATTTGTTTCAAAATCGGACCTCAATTCGAGGTCCAATTACCCAATTCATGAAAAACCCTATATTTTACCAAAAACAAGAAATTCTACCATGAAAACCTTTGATTTCTATTGAAAAACATGTTTAATGTTGTTAGGAATTGAAAGAATTAAGTAAAAAGTGACTTACAATTGCTTTGAAGAAGAGGGAGTTCGTGAAAAATCGCCAATGGATGTTTTTGGGTTGTGAAATGTGAAAAATGAAGCTGGAAATCGTGATTTACAGGTCTCTGTGTTTGCATTTGCGAACAGGGGTTCGCAATTGCGAACCCCGACCAAATTCTGGAGTTTGAAAAATAAGCTAAGGATGGGAAGTTCGCATTTGCGAACTTTTGTTCGCAATTGCCAAGCCAAGACATAACTGGGGCCTTCGCATTTGCGAACATTTGTTCGCATTTGCGAACAAGGCTGGATTGAGGGGCCTTCGCATTTGCGAACCCAGGCTTAACACTGAAGGCCTCGCATTTGCGAGGTATACTTCGCATTTGCGAAGTAGTGCTCAATCCTACTAACTTCGCATTTGCGAAGTATGGTTCGCATTTGCGAACCAAGGCCATCCTGGGACCTCTCGCAATTGCGAGAAAATCTTCGCAATTGCGAAGACAACAGCTGGGTGAAAAACCAGCAGTGCAAAAATTCAGAAATTGATCCAACGGCCTATCAAATCTTTACCCCAGCCCCCCGGGCTCCGAACCAAACATGTACACAACATCAAAAACACATTACGAACTTGTTCGTGCGATCACATCGCCAATATCACATCGTTTTCATCAAATCAAGCCTCAAGTTCATGATTTCCATACTTTTGGTTTTCAAAACTTTCACACTCAAGGTCCAAAACATATCAAACGACATCCAAATGTCACCAAACTTTGCAGAAAGCACATATATAATATTTATGACTTGTACCGGGCGTCGGAACCAAAATACGAGCCCGATACCAAGGTCAATTAATTCATTTTCCTTTAATAATTACATCAAAAACAATTTCACAGAAAAATTCATAACTTGGTCTCTAGGCCTTAGAATTCGACTCCGGACGCATGTCCAAGTCCCATATTTTCCTACGGACCTTCCGGGACCATCCAATCTCGGGTCCAGGTCCATTTACCAAAAATGTTTACCGAAGTCAACTATATCAACATTAATATCACTTTTCTCCAAATTTCTCATAGAATTCATATTTTCTATCACAAAAATCTTTTCGGCTACATGCTCAGATCGTGCACAAAAATCGAGGCAACATAGAATGAGGTTTTCAAGGCCTCGAAAGTACGAAATGATTAATAAAACAAGTGATGACCCTTTGGGTCGTCACATTCTCCACCTCTAAAACAACCGTTCGTCCTCGAACGGACAAACGAAAGAAGTACCTAAGTCGGGGAACAAATGTGGGTAGCGGCTCCGCATATCAGACTCGGACTCCCAGGTCGATGCCTCAGGAGGCTGACCTCTCCACTGAACATGCACAGAAGGATAACTCTTCGACCTCAACTGTCGAACCTGCCGGTCTAGAATGGCCATCGGCTCCTCCTCGTAGGATAGATCATTGTCCAATTGGACAGTACTGAAGTCTAACACATGTGTGGGATCGTCGTGGTATCTCCGAAGCATAGATACATGAAAAACTGGATGCACAGCTGATAAGCTAGGCGGCAGAGCTAGTCCGTAAGCCACCCCTCCCACTCGGTCTAGAATCTCAAATGGACCAATATACCTAGGGCTGAGCTTGCCCTTCTTCCCGAACCTCATCACGCCCTTCATAGGCGACACTCGGAGCAATACTCGCTCACCAACCATGAAATCTACATCTCGAACCTTACGATCCGCATAAGTCTTCTGTCTGGTCTGAGCTGAACGCAATCTCTCCTAGATAGTTTTGACCTTATCCAAGGCCTCCTGAACTAAATCTGTACCCAACAACCGAGCCTCTCCCGGCTCAAACCATCCGAATGAAGATCGACATCGCCTACCATACAATGCCTCATACGAGGCCATCTGGATGCTGGACTGGTAGCTGTTGTTGTAGGCAAACTCTGCTAATGGCAGAAACTGGTCCCACGAGCCCCCGCAATCAATAACATAGGCTCGAAGCATGTCCTCTAGAATCTGAATAGTCCTCTCGGACTGGCCATCCATCTAAGGATGAAATGCTGTACTCAGCTGAACCTAGGTGCCTAACTCCTGCTGGACCGCTCTCCAGAACCGCGAGGTAAACTGCGTACCCCGGTCAGAGATAATAGATACTGGCACCCCATAAAGACGAACAATCTCTCTAATGTAAATCTCTGCTAACCTCTCCGAAGAGTAGGAGACAGATACTGGAAAGTGTGCTGACTTGGTCAGCCTATCAACAATGACCCAAATAGCATCAAATTTCCTTCGAGTCAAAGGAAGTCCAGTAACGAAGTCTATAGTGATCCGCTCCCATTTCCACTCGGGAATTTCAATCCTCTGGAATACACCACCAGGCCTCTGGTGCTCATATTTCACCTGCTGACAATTTAGACACCGAGCGACATACGCAATGATATCTTTCTTCATTCTATGCCACCAATAGTGCTGCCGTAAGTCTTGGTACATCTTCAGGATGCCCGGGTGAATAGAATACCGCGAACTGTATGCCTCCGCTAAGATCAACTCTCGAATCCCTTCTACATTGGGCGCACAAACTCGACCCTGCAATCTCAATACCCTATCATCATCAAGATTTACCTTTGTGGCACCTCCCCGCTGTACCTGTATCTCTCAAATCACGCAAATGAGGATCATCAAATTGCCTCTCACGGATACGCTCTAATAGAGAAGAACGAGCGACCGTGCGGGCTAAGACCCTGCTAGGCTCAGAAATGTCTAATCTCACGAACCGGTTGGCTAAGGCCTGGACATCTAGAGCAAATGGTCTCTGACTGACTGGAATGAATGCAAGACTACCCATGCTGGCATACTTTCTACTCAATGCATCGGCCACCACATTGGCCTTACTTAGGTGATATAAGATAGTAACATCATAGTCTTTTAGCAATTCTAACCATCTCCACTGTCGTAGATTCAACTCCTTTTGCTTGAACAAGTACTGTAGGCTTTTGTGATCAGTGTACACCTCACACGTCACACCATATAGATAATGCCTCCAGATCTTTAAGGCATGAACCACTGCTGCTAACTCAAGATCATGAACTGGATAATTCTTCTCATGTATCTTTAACTGCCTCGAAGCATAAGCGATAACCTTACCATCCTGCATCAATACCGCTCCAAGCCCTGTATGAGATGCGTCACAATAAACTATATAAGGACTTACACCCGTAGGTAGTATCAACACTGGCGCAGTGGTCAAGGCTGTCTTGAGCTTTTGAAAGCTCGCCTCACACTTCTCTGACCACTGGTGGATGGCAAACGGTGCGGGGCGGTGCGGTTGCGGGGTAGACCCGCGCACACCCGAGAAGACTACAACCCGCCCCGCCCCGCCCCGCATATTTTTTAAATTTTTTTAATTTGATATCTTTTAATAAACCAAATGCAGGTACTAAAATGGAAAATAAATAAATAAGAGAACCACGAAATCGAATGGCCATAAAAACATTCCAACTAAAATTGATAAATTTTGGATAATTACATTAACAGTAAAACTTGTTGTGATAAAAAAAATTATTTTTTCTTTGTAAAATAAACTAATGTCCTTTAGTTTTGTGTTGTTTAAGTTTTCTCATCTCTATCTTTGAAACTCTACTGGATATGGCATATATCAACCATAAGAGGAACTTGCCAAAGTTGATTCAATACATGTACTCTTTTCTAAGTAGCAAAATTTTAACAAAACTTATTAAAGAATAATCAATTCATTATAATCTTAACATTATATTGGCAACCTAAGAGGAATATTGTGCTAATTTAATTCAACCCAAAATCGAATGCGTTTCAACAATTAGTACTGCATAGTACTATTTATCAAAGCAATAACCACGACCATTCAATAAATTAGCTAGTATATAATTACTGTGACTACGACTGACTCAAATACACTTTTATAGTAAGCATCAAAGCAATAAGCATTCAGTAGATTGTTCAAACCTGCACCCCACCCCGCCCCGCGTTAATTTTTTTAAAAAATAATTACGCCCCGCACCGCACCGCCCCGCACCGCAAACATTGTAACCCGCCCCGCCCCGCAAATGCTCAAAACTGCCCCGCCCCGCCCCATTTGCCATCCCTACTTTTGGGTCAACCTGGTCATCGGGGCTGCAATAGAAAAAAACTCCTCTACAAATCGACGGTAGTAACCTGCTAATCCCAAGAAACTCCGGATCTCAGTCACTGAAGCTGGTCGAGGCCAATTCTGGACTGCCTCAATCTTCTTTGGGTCTACCCGAATACCTTCCACCGATACAATGTGACCCAGAAATGCTACCGAACTCAGCTAGAACTCACATTTAGAAAATTTGGCATATAGCTGGTAATCTTTCAGAGTCTGAAGAACCACTCTGAGGTGCTGCTCGTGCTCTTCCTGGCTGCGGGAGTATACCAGTACGTCATCCATGGGTACTATCACGAGCTAGTCTAACTAGGGCATGAACACCACATACTTATACACATATCCATGACTTTGGCGAAAATAGTCGTCCCTAAATTACAACATTGCCAATTAACTACGTGTTGTCAAATACCTTATTCTACAAATCCATTTTACTCAGAATGAGGTATGGAGACCTCGTGATTATTTTTTAGAATTAATGAGTCATATTTATACGCACCTGGGTGCTCGTCTCAAAGGCTAAGCTCAACGGTTTCAAAATAGAAATGACTGAATATGAATAGAAACTATACAAGAATTGTCAAATAGTCCTAACGGACATAACTCTTATTTACGAATGCAATACGAAAATATTAATTTCATAAAAGAAGAATTTTAAACACATAAACTCTTACTACTAGGACCCAGGTCCTCATATGATATCCACCGCAGCTTGAAGCTCGACTTAGAAATATTTCACATTATGCCAAAAATTGGAGGATCTCATCCTCAACTCTGAATCACAGTGCTTGCACATCATATCATCTGAAATTTTTCATTTCCTTTCTTTCTTCCTTTCAATAATTTTCCGTCAAAGATCATCACGACAAAAAATGAGCCCTCATACTTATAGGGCACACAATTAACGATTAAAATTAGTTATCCCGAAAATTATATCAAAACCCACTGTAATAAGTAATATAAAGTCACTCTTAGCCTCATGGATATTTTAGTGACTAACACCTAATAATAGGGATGTCTATCCTCATGTAATATCTCAACGTGAGTATTTCCATAAGCAAATTTGATGATTACGATGCTCACTCATGAATGGAGCATGTTAAAAGGACTCGCCTAAATTTCCTTTCAAAAACCAAATCAAATTAAGGGAAAATTATTCTATCTATAACAATCTGAATTATACGTGTGATGACCACATCTGGTGTAGTGACCTCCCTCATATCATAAAAATTATATCAATGGTTGGGTCTCTACCTCTAAAATTTTCACCTCCACCTCTAACATCCTGACCTCTACATCTGGCTGGCCATGTAGGATAATTATTAACTGCAATGGAGCGTGTAGCCTGAGTGTTTTCCTAAAATTGTATTTCTCCAAAATTCCACATACACAGCAATTCCTTTAAGGCTCAATTAACTTATTGCTCATTACAATATATATTCGGACACAATCATTGTGACCTGTACAACCGTTCAGATCGCATATACTACATATTGTAGAGAATCTCGGGGGTGACGTCTTCAGAACATTTTCTTAAAATAGAGTTTAGTAGATAGCATTGCATTGGCCGGCTTGCCCTCTTCGTAGGCTTGTCACAAACATCGATGGCAAATTTCCTCTTTTGCTATGTTGGCTTAACACTACCGAGCTACCCCGTTTACTCACAAACTCTTCGTTCTTCTCTGGGGCGATTTCTTACCCCATGAAAGGAACCAACCTTAAATATGTATAATTTATTTAGAGGACCTTTCCATACCATATATATACAGTCCAATAACTCACCATATTTGTCCTTCACAACTCCAACACATCGACCGGACGTCAAGGTCCGTTGAAACCCAACACGATTTATTAGGTGATCTCCTGATATAATTGCATCTTCCGTTGGGACCATAACTGGTGTGGTAAATACATTATCTTCCCACTACTTCGGTGTGCCTTCCGTAGCACAGTAAAATGAACCCCTCGCATTCGACTATTCCCACGTTCTGTAATTCATCATAACAACGGTCAAGCACGATCCCGTGGGTTCTCAAAAGATGCACCGCTAAAGGCGGTAGGGAAGAGTTTGGTGAAACCTGTCACGACCCAAATCCAGTCGTGATGGCGCCCAACAATCAAGCTAGGCCAGCTAGACCAACAATTACTTATCGCATCGAATACCAGTCCCAAATGGACATCCCAAGAAGAATATATGAGTTAAAGAACTCCAATAATAATAATAATAATCAAAATACGGAGAAGTTCGAAAATAACTAACACTCCCAAAGATCTGGAGTCACAAGTCTAAAGCCTCTAACAAAACCCAACGAGAATAGAGAATATTGTATAGAAATACTCAAGTCTGAATACAAAATAACAACTGGAAGGAGAAAGAGTAGCTAGGTTCCGCGAACGTCGGCAGCTACCTTAGCAACTCGGTATGACTTTGAAACCGCTGGAAATGCCTGTCTACTGCTCCTGAGTACCTGAGTCTGCACACAAAAGGTGCAGGGAGTAGGGGTGAGTACTAAGTACTCAGTAAGTAATAAATATATAAAAGCAGCTGAAAGTAGGAAATCCACAAAATACCACAATATGAAGCTACACTACAGTCCGAATCTCCTACGAACTAGCATCAACAGTACAATACAACTACCACAAAGTAATTCAACAAATAAAGATGCAATGCAATGCACATAACTGCTACGGCGTGTAGCCCGATCCATTTAACGTCGACGACGCTCACTGGGGGTGTGTACATACTCCGGAGGGGCTCCTACAGCCCAAGCGCAATACTGCTGCGGCGTGCAGCTCGATCCTCATATCAACTACTGCGGCATGCAGCCCGATCCATTCTCAGTCCACAATAAGCAAATAAGTCACAAAACAGTTCATTTTTCTTGATTCCAGTTTCCAGTTCATAATTTATGAAAAATACTTTAACTTTATTAAATTTGCAAAAACCGATGAATTAGCATATCAATAATATGATTTCAATTTTCAGGACTGAGATTAGTGATTAAGCAAATATAGCCATCACATAAATATTGTCCTCTAAGGACGCTACAGGTCGGCACAAGGCCCCAAACAAGGCTTATCGCCCACAAATATATCAAATACAGTGTATTTCCAGCACTAATAACATATTATTTACATCCGGGATGGACCAAGTCTCAATCCCTAGTCACAATCAATCCCGCACCTGCCACGGTGTGCGAGCCACGCCCTACTAGCGTCACAATGTGCTAAGTCGGGGTTTCGAACCCTCGGGCTACCATATACACAAACTACTCACCTCTAGCCGGTCGTAGACTCGTCCGCGATGCCTTTTCTTTTGAATTTAGCTCCCTCGTGCGTAGAATCTAGTCAAACCATAATAATTATATCAAATACGGGTCAAAGAATCATAACCCATTTCAATTTACATGAAATTCGCATAAATACACTAAGTTGGTAAAACCCGACCCCGGGCTCACTGCTCGGAAAATTCCGAAATTAGCACCAACGCGATCCTCATCTCGCCACGAGTCCGTTCATATAAAATTTATCGAAATCGGAGTTCAAATGGCCTCCCAAAACTCAAAATCCCGTTTTCAATATCTAGGCCACATTTCTTCAAGATTTCTACCCAATTTCATGAAGATTGATGTTAATTCTACCATACAATTATGTTTTTGAGTCAAGAATTTTACCTTCGATGAATACCCGATGATTTCTCAGTGATTTCCTCGAGTTTCCTTCTCTCTAGGGCTCAAAATTGTGTTTTGGGTGAATGAACCCGCGACCCCTCTGTTCTGTGATTTTATTCACTGCCAGAGCAATTTGCTCTACGCGTTCGCGTGAGCCTTCACGCGTTCGCGATGCTCGGCTTCCAGTTACCCTTCGCGAACGCGACGCCAACCACGCATTCGCGATGCTCAAACTCCCAGCCGCCAAAATTCCTTCTACGCGTCCGCGACTCCCAATCACGCGACCGCGAAGCCTCACCCTCACACACCTACGCGAACGCGACCACTGGAACGCGATCACGATGCTCAAAACCTCCGGCCTACGCGAACGCGACGCCCCTTCTCGCGAACGCGATGCTTGATCCGTCTGGCCTTCACGAACGCGACCCATGTCACGCGAACGCGAAGGTCTAAATGACTGGGCAGAAACCTGCAGTTTTCTGCAGATTTTGCCAAGTCCCATATGCCCGGTTGATGGTCCGAAATCATCCCGAGGCCCTCGGGACCCCAACGAAAGCCATCAACATACTCCAAAACATGATACGGACTTGTTCCAATCTCAAAAACACTATCCTAAACATCAAAATCACCATTTACACACGAATTTAAGCCTGAGTTTCTTCAAAACTTTCAAAACTAACATTCAATCCAAAACCCGATCAAACGATGTCCGAATGACCTGAAAATTTGCAAACATATCCAAAATCACATAACGAAGCTACAGAAATTGTCGGAATTCCATTCCGACCCCCGAATCAAAATATCACCTACCATCTGATTTTTGCCAAACTTCAACCTTCGCCAATTCAAGCCTAAAACGACACCGGACCTCCGAATTCAATTCCGATTGCTCTCCTAAGTCATAAATGATCCCCCGAAACTAGTCGAATCATCAGAATTTGGTTCCGAGCACTCTAACTCAATAGTCAACTCTGGTTGACTTCCCATATTTAAGCTTTCTTAAAACATGCTATTTGCTTCATTTTCAACCCGAATCACTCCTAACTCACCCGATATATTCTAATACTGATATGTGAATGCAAGGTAACGGTGTGGTAATTCCCGTAACGGCGGGCCGGGTCGTTACATTCTCCCCAACTTAAACAAACGCTCGTCCGCGAGCGGGTTAAGAAACATACCTGGAGCATCAAACAAATGGGGATATCTGCTCCACATCTCCTAGTCGGTCTCCCAAGTTGCTTCCTCCACGGGACGACCTCTCCACTGCACTTTCACTGAAGCTATGTCCTTGGATCTCAGCTTACGAACCTGTCGACCCAAAATGGCTACTGGTTCCACATCATAAGTCAAGTCTTCATCTAGCTGTATCGTGCTGAAGTCTAACACATGAAACGGGTCTCCGACATACTTCCGGAGCATAGATACATTGAACACCGGGTGAACTCCCGACAAACCGGGTGGCAAAGCAAGCATATAGGCCACCTCCCCAACTTTCCTAAGCACCTCAAAAGGTCCAATAAACCATGGGCTCAACTTCCCTTTCTTCCCAAACCTCATAACGCCCTTCATAGGCGAAACCTTCAGCAACACCTTCTCACCTACTGAATAAGATACATCTCGGACTTTCCGGTCTGCATAACTCTTCTGACGCGACTGAGCTGTGTGAAGTCTCTCCTGAATCATCTCCACCTTGTCTAAGGCATCCTGAACTAACTCTGTCCCCAACAATCTAGCCTCGCCGGGCTCGAATCAACCGACTGGAGACCTACACCGCCTCCCATATAAAGCTTCATACGGTGCCATCTGAATGCTGGACTGATAGCTATTATTATAAGCAAACTCCGCAAGAGGAAAATAATCAGCCCACGAACCACCGAAATCAATGACACAAGCACACAACATGTCCTCCAATATCTGAATAGTACGCTCAGACTGCCCATCCGTCTGTGGATGAAATGCTGTGCTCAACTCTACCTGTGAACCCAAATCTCGTTGAAATGTCCTCCAGAACTGGGAAGTGAACTAGGTACCTCTGTCCGATATAATAGAAATGGGAACTCCATGCAATCTCACTATCTCACGGATGAATATCTCTGCCAACCGCTCTAAGGAATAAGTAGTACACACAAGCTGACTTGGTCAACCTATCCACCACCACCCAAACTGAATCGAACTTCCTCGCTGTTCGAGGGAGTCCACTGACAAAGTCCATAGTAATCATTTCCCACTTCCACTCAGGAATATCAATACGCTGGAATACACCACCAGGTCTCCGATGCTCATATTTGACCTGCTGACAGTTTAGACACCGAGCCACATGGCTCACAATATCTTTCTTCATCTTACTCCACCAGTAATGCTGATTCAAATCCTGATACATCTTCGCGGCTCCTGGATGAATAAAAGACCGCGAGCTGTGGGCCTCCTCCAATATCAACTCACGAAGGCCGTCAACATTGGGCACGCATATCCGGCCATGCATCCGCAATACACCATCATTATCAATAGTGACATTTCTGGCATCATCATGCTGAACTCTGTCCTTAAGGACAAGTAAGTGTGGATCATCATACCGGCGCTCTCGAATACGATCATATAAAGAAGAACGAGCTACTACACAAGCCATCACCCGACTGGGCTCAGAAATATCCAGCCTCACCATCTGATTAGCTAACGCCTGAACATCAACTGCAAGGGGTCTCTCCCCAACCGGAATATACTCCAAACTGCCCATACTAATAGCCTTCCAACTCAATGCATCAGTCACTACATTGGCTTTCCCGGGATGGTACAAGATAGTAATATCATAGTCTTTAAGCAATTCAAGCCATCTCCGCTACCTCAAATTTAGATCTTTCTGCTTAAAGCAATGCTGAAGGCTGCAGTGGTCTGTATATACATCACAAGATACACCATATAGGTAATGCCTCCAAATCTTCAGGGCATGAACAATAGCAGCTAACGCCAAATCATGAACATGGTAGTTCTTCTCGTGGGGCTTTAGCTGACGAGAAGCATATGCAATAACTCTACCCTCCTGCATCAACACACAACCGAGCCCAACTCTAGAAGCATCACAATACACCGTATATGACCCCGAGGCTGATGGCAACACAAGTACTGGAGCTGTGGTCAAAGCCTCCTTGAGTTTCTGGAAGCTCTCCTCACATTCATCAGACCACACAAATGGAGCATTCTTCTGTATCAACTTAGTCAACGGTGAAACAATAGATGAGAAACCCTGAACAAACCGTCGATAATAGCATGTCAAGCCGAGAAAACTCCGAATTTTGGTAGCTGAGGAAGGTCTGGGCCAATTCTGCACTGCCTCAACCTTCTGTGGATCAACCCGAATACCATCACTGGACACTACATGTCCCAGAAAAGTCACAGTATCAAGCCATAACTCACACTTAGTGAATTTTGCATAAAGCTTCTCTTCTCTCAACCTCTGCAATACCACCCTCAAGTGTTGTGCATGCTCCTCCTGGCTGCGAGAATACACCAGAATATCATCAATAAACACAATCACAAAAGAATCAAGGTACAGACGAAATACGCTATTCATCAAGTGCATGAATGCAGCTGGGGCATTTGTCAGCCCGAAAGACATCACCAGGAACTCGTAGTGCCCATATCGCGTCCTGAACGCTGTCTTCATAATATCCGAGTCCCTGATCTTCAACCGATGATAGCCCGATCGAAGATCAATCTTAGAAAATACACTAGCTCCCCTGGAGCTGATCAAATAGGTCCTCAATACGAGGCAATGGGTACTTATTCTTCACTGTTACCTTATTCAGCTGCCTGTAGTCAATGCACATTCTCATTGTGCCATCTTTCTTCTTCACGAACAACACCGGTGCACCCCAAGGTGACACACTCGGACGAATGAAACCCTTATCTAAGAGTTCCCGAAGCTGTTCTTTCAATTCTTTTAACTCCGCTGGTGCCATGCGATAGGGAGGAATAGAAATGGGCTGAGTGCCCGACACCAAGTCAATACCAAAATCAATATCCCTGTCAGGCGGCATGCCCGGCAGGTCTGCTGGAAATACATCCGGAAACTTCCTCACAATGGGGACCGAATCAAGACTGGGTGTCTCAGCCTCAATATTTCTAATGAAGGCCAAATAAGATAAATAAGCCTTGCAAATCATTCGTTGGGCCTTTATATAAGAAATCACCCTGTCGGACACATAATAAGTCAAGCCACGCCACTCGATCCTCGGATTACCTGGAATAGCTAGTGTGACTGTCTTGGCATGACAGTCCAAAATCGCATGGCAAGGAGATAGCCAATCCATGCCTAGAATCACATCGAAATCTATCATGCCCAATAGTAATAAATCAACTCGGGTCTCCAGACCCCCAATAGTAATGAGACGGGATCGATATACCTGATCCACAACAACAGTATCCCCCACTAGGGTAGACACATGTACGGGCAAAGCAAGAATACAACGGGTCATACCCAAGTGATGTGCAAAATAAGTAAAAACATAAGAATAGGTGGATCCGGGATCAAATAAGACAGAAGCATCCCTGTGGCAGACTGAGATAATACCTGAAATAACCGCATCTGAAGCATTAGCATCCTTCCTATCCGGAAGAGCATAGAAACGAGCATGGCCTCCACCAATACGATCCTCGCCCCTAGGGCGACCTCTCGATACCTGGCCACCAGTCCTAGCCGACTGTGCTGGCGTTGAAGAAATAGGAGTAGAAGACGAGGGTTGATCCCTCTACTGAGACCGCTTACGAAGCCACAGAGGACACTCTCTCCTGATATGGCCCAAATCACCGCACTCAAAACAACGGCCTGAAGATGGAAGAAGGGGCTGCTGAGGACCCCTCGCTATAGACGAACCCTGTGCCGAGGAAACAGGAACAGAGCTCTGAGCTGGAAGAGCACTCAGTGCAGGCTGACTCTGCTGACGGCTCTGCTGACCCTGATAACCCTGATGGCCCTGACGACCACGATCTGATGAAACCCCACTGGACTCTGCACGTCCAGACTGATGAGACCTGAAAGAACGACCCCTGCTATGCTGAGGTTGGCCCCTAGACGGAGCACCACTGTAGCTGCCAGTACCACGAGACCTCTTAGCCTCTCTGTCCTCCCGCTCTCTACGGCGATCTGTCTCAATATGACGGGCAGCATCAACCACCTCCTCAAAGGTAACCGCCGAAGCTCTCTCCCTGGTCATCAATATGCGGATGGGATAAATAAGGCCATTAATAAATCTCTGAATCCTTTCTCTGTCCATAGGAACCATCCACATGGCATGACGGGCCAGCTGTGTGAATCTCATCTCATACTGAGTAACCGTCATGTCTCCCTGCTTCAACCACTCGAACTGACATCGCAGCTCCTCTCTCTGAGACTGAGGCACGTACTTCTCCAAAAATACCATGGAGAACATCTACCAAGTGAGGGGTACTACCCCAGCGGGCCTACGCCTCTCGAAATCCTCCCACCACTGAAATGCTGCACCTCTGAACTGAAAAGTGGTGAATGACACACCGCTGGACTCTAGAATACCCGCGTGCGAAGCATGTGCTGACATCTGTCAAGAAAACCCTGGGCATCCTCGCCCTCAGCTCCACCGAATGTCGGAGGATGTAGCCTCTCAAATCTCTCCAAATGACGCTCGCTCATCGTTGGGCATAACCGGAACTATATAAGCAGTGAGCCGGTGCAACCGGCACAACTAGCCGAACCGGAGCCGCCCTGTGCGCCCGAATACCCCGTATCACCGGCTCGGTGTGCGAGCCACGGGGGTCTCATTCCCTCCCCTCGCTCGTGAAGAAGACGCCGCAGAGAGGCCGCAACGACCCGAGCCAAGCATGCGCATACCGATAAGATCCGGGCCAAGGTCTCCCGAAGACCCGGTATCACAACGGGCACCGCCGGTGCCCGAACACTGAGTTGCCGGAGTATCCGCAGCCGGAATCCGGTCCCCGAACCCGGGCCACCGGTGCAGAATCCGACCCCCGACTTTGGTTAGCCGGCGGGTCGGCGAGTGCCGGCACCGCCGCCTCTACCTCTACCACGACCACGGCCTCTCGGGTGCCAATGGCGGTCGTCCGCCACGTCCGCTAACACGTGTTCTCGCCATCCGCGAGAGAATAGAATATGGAAAAATTTAATTTCATGATAACACAAATCGCACGATATGAATCCAAGAAAATGAGGTTTTTCCTAAAGTTTCGTAGCCCTCCGAGGATAGATACGGACGTTTACGTACCGATCCGCGAAAGCCTACTAAACCGGCTCAAGACTCGTGAGTCCTAGTAACCTAGGCTCTGATACCAACTTGTCACGACCCAAATCCGGTCGTGATGGCGCCCAACAATCAAGCTAGGCCAGCCAGACCAACAATTACTTATCGCATCGAATACTAGTCCCAAATGGACATCCCAAGAAGAATATATGAGTTAAAGAACTCCAATAATAATAATAATGAACAAAATACGGAGAAGTGCGAAAATAACTGACACTCCCAAAGATCTGGAGTCACAAGTCTAGAGTCTCTAGCAAAACCCAACGAGAATAGAGAATACTGTATAAAAATACTCAAGTCTCAATACAAAATAACAACTGGAAAGAGGAGGAGTAGCTAGGTTCTGCGAACGTCGGCAGCTACCTCAGCAACTCGGTATGACTCTGAAACCGCTGGAAATGCCTGTCTACTGCTCCTGAGTACTTGAGTCTGCACACAAAAGGTGCAGGGAGTAGGGGTGAGTACTAAGTACTCAGTGAGTAATAAATATATAAAAGCAGCTGAAAGTAGGAAATCCATAAAATACCACAATATGAAGGTACACTACAGTCCGAATCTCCTACGAACTAGCATCAACGGTACAATACAGCTACCACAGAGTAATTCAACAAATAAAGATGCAATGCAATGCACATAACCGCTACGGCGTGTAGCCCGATCCATTTAACGTCGACGGTGCTCACTGGGGGTGTGTACAGACTCCGGAGGGGCTCCTACAGCCCAAGCGCAATACTGCTGCGGCGTACAGCCCGATCCTCATATCAACTACTGCGGCGTGCAGCCCGATCCATTCTCTGTCCACAATAAGCAAATAAGTCACAAAACAGTTCATTTTTGTTGATTCCAGTTTCTAGTTCATAATTTATGAAAAATACTTTAACTTTTGTTAAATTTGCAAAAGCCGATGACTTAGCATATCAATAATGTGATTTCAATTTTCAGGACTGAGATCAGTGATTAAGCAAATATAGCTATCACATAAATATTGTCCTCTAAGGACGCTACAGGTCGGCACAAGGCCCCAAACAAGGCTTATCGCCCACAAATATATCAAATACAATGTATCTCCAACACTAAAAGCATATTATTTACATCTGGGATGTACCAAGTCTCAATCCCTAGTCACAATCAATCCCGCACCTGCCACGGTGTGCGAGCCACGCCCTACTAGCGTCACAATGTGCTAAGCTAGGGTTTCGAACCCTCAGGCTACCATATACACAAACTACTCACCTCTAGTCGGTCGTAGACTCGTTCGCGATGCCTTTTCCTTTGAATTTAGCTCCCTCGTGCGTAGAATCTAGTCAAACCACAATAATTATATCAAATACGGGTCAAAGAATCATAACCCATTTCAATTTACATGAAATTCGCATAAATACACTAAGTTGGTAAAACCCGACCCCTGGCCCACTGCTCGGAAAATTCCAGAATTAGCACCAACGCGATCCTCATCTCGCCACGAGTCCGTATATATAAAATTTATCGAAATCACAGTTCAAATGGCCTCCCAAAAATCAAAATCCCGTTTTCAATATCTAGGCCACATTTCTTCAAGATTTCTACCCAATTTCATGAAGATTGATGTTAATTCTACCATAAAATTATGTTTTTGAGTCAAGAATCTTACCTCCGATGAATACCCGATGATTTCTCAGTGATTTCCTCGCGTTTCCTTCTCTCTAGGGCTCAAAATTGTGTTTTGGGTGAATGAACCCGCGACCCCTCTGTTCTGTGATTTAATTCACTGCCAGAGCAATTTGCTCTACGCGTTCGCGTGAGCTCCCACGCGTTCGCGATGCTCGGCTTCCAGTTACCCTTCGCGAACGCGACGCCAACCATGCGTTCACGATGCTCAAACTCCCAGCTGCCCAAATTCCTTCTACGCATCCGCGACTCCCAGTCACGCGAACGCGAAGCCTCACCCTCACACACCTACGCGAACGCGACCACTGGAACGCGATCGCGATGCTCAAAACCTCCGGCCTACGCGAACGTGATGCCCCTTCTCGCGAACGCGATGCTTGATCCGTCTGGCCTTCGCGAACACGACCCATGTCACGCGAACGCGAAGGTCTAAATGACTAGGCAGAAACCTGCAGTTTTCTGCAGATTTTGCCAAGTCCCATATGCCCGGTTGATGGTCCGAAATCATCCCGAGGCCCCCGGGACCGCAACGAAAGCCACCAACATACCCCAAAACATGATACGGACTTGTTCCAATCACAAAACACTATCCTAAACATCAAAATCACCATTTACACACGAATTCAAGCCTAAGTTTCTTCAAAACTTTCAAAACTAACATTCAATCCAAAACCCCGATCAAACGATGTCCGAATGACCTGAAAATTTGCAAACGTATCCAAAATCACATAACGAAGCTACAGTAATTGTCGGAATTCCATTCCGACCCCCGAATCAAAATATCACCTACCATCCGGTTTTCGCCAAACTTCAACCTTCGCCAATTCAAGCCTAAAACTACACCGGACCTCCGAATTCAATTCCGATTGCTCTCCTAAGTCACAAATGATCCCCCGAAACTAGTCGAATCATCGGAATTCGGTTCCGAGCACTCTAACTCAATAGTCAGCTCTTGGTTGACTTCCCATATTTAAGCTTCCTTAAAACATGCTATTTGCTTCATTTTCAACCTGAATCACTCCTAACTCACCCGATATATTCTAATACTGATATGTGAATGCAAGGTAATGGGGTGGTAATTCCCGTAACGACGGGCCGGGTCGTTACAAAACCTATCCGCCCTCTGTAAAACTTTTGAAGGCATAGTTGATCTATCACCAGCCTGTGCCATTGTTCGGCAGAAGAAGCGGTACGTGACTTCGCCATCCGTGGGAAGACAAGAGTAGAAATTCAATTTGACATTTGAAGAATGAATTTGCACGATAAGAGAGAACAAATGAGAGACTTTTCCTAACTCAATATAACTCTAGAGGACAAGTACAGATATCTCCGTACCTACCTCTCAAACTCTACTAAGCTTGTTCGTGAGTGGTGAGACCTATGTAACCTAGAGCTCTAATACCAACTTGTCACGACCCGTATTTTCCCCCAACATCGGGATCGTGATGGCGCCTACTCGTGGTAGCTAGGCAAGCCACTTTATTCACACTATCCCGTTTTTAGCAATACTTCATATTCAATTAAACAACCAAACCAAAATCTTAATTAAACAAGTGCGGAAGACTTAATAAAAATAGAAATAAGTAGTTTCAAGGTAACTGATACTGACATCCTCTACCCAAGACGTGGAGTCACCAACTCACGAACTACTACTGAATACAACACATAAAATTCTGAAAGAAATATAACATAATCTGTTTGTCTCGGAACAATGAGACTACAGCTAATGACATAAATAAAGGAAGAGACACCGGGCCTGCGGACGCCTGCAAGCTACCTCGGTCTCAAATATGATCAACTCCGACGCAAAAGATCTACTGCTGCTGCTCCTGATCAAAACCTGGACCTGTGCAAAAACGCACAGAAGTGCAGTATCAGCACAACCGATCCTATGTGTTGGTAAGTGCCTGGCCTATCCCGGCGAAGTAGTGATAAGCCTAGGACCAGACACCCACATAAACCTGTGAAGTTCTATATATATGTATACCACAAGATAACGAGGAATAATCAAGTAACAACTCAACAAGGAATATCTAAAAAAAACTCAACAATTAACAACATATAATAAGTCCACAAGGAAAATAAAGTATAATGGAAGAACAAGTAATATCAAGTCAAGGAATGGCAAATAGTTGCACGGCATCACCCTTCATGCATTATCACTCTTCCTCGCCCAAATAACAATCACAGTTAAGGGCAAAGAATGAAAACAACAAATCATGAACAATTCCTACAAGGGTCACAATAATCATTTCAACAAAGTCCCGGCAAGGGCAATCAATATCTTATCTCACAACAAGTCCCGGCAAGGGAGAACAATAGCATTTCTACAACCCGACAAGGGTTCAACAATTTATCTTCAAATATGTCTCACAACAAGTATTAATAACGACTCAAGGTCATGCTAGACGCCAGTGTATGGATGCTCGTCACCACAGCCCATACACCGCACTCGATCACATAGCACATAGCACATAATCTTATTCCCTCAAGCAAGGATAGAACAAATACTTACATCGAATGTTTACGAACAATTCAATCTGTGGCAATGCCTTTTCCTTTCAAATTTGGCTTCAATCCAATCGTATCTATACATAATTGATCTAATATCATCAATACTACTCAATAAACTAATTCATAAGGCTAATTACAACTTTTACAACATTCTGCCCGGAATAGTGAATATCGACCCTGGGCCCACATGGTCGGAACTCGGGGTTCGGACCAAAATTCGGCTACCCATCGCCCCACGAGTTCAAGTATATGATTTGTTTCAAAATCGGACCTCAATTCGAGGTCCAATTACCCAATTCATGAAAAACCCTATATTCTACCAAAAACAAGAAATTCTACCATGAAAACCTTTGATTTCTATTGAAAAACATGTTTAATATTGTTAGGAATTGAAAGAATTAATTAAAAAGTGACTTACAATTGCTTTGAAGAAGAGGGAGTTCGTGAAAAATCGCCAATGGATGTTTTTGGGTTGTGAAATATGAAAAATGAAACTGGAAATCGTGATTTACAGGTCTCTGTGTTCGCATTTGCGAACAGGGGTTCGCAATTGCGAACCCCGACCAAATTCTGGAGTTTGAAAAATAAGCTAAGAATGGGAAGTTCGCATTTGTGAACTTTTGTTCGCAATTGCGAAGCCAAGACATAACTGGGGCCTTCGCATTTGCGAACAAGGCTGGATTGAGGGGCCTTCTCATTTGCGACAAATGCTTCGCATTTGCGAAGCCAGGCTTAACACTGAAGGCCTCGCATTTGCGAGGTATACTTCACATTTGCGAAGCAGTGCTCAATCCTGCCAACTTCGCATTTGCGAACCAAGGCCAGCCTGGGACCTCTCGCAATTGCGAGAAAATCTTCGCAATTGCGAAGACAACAGCTGGGTGAAAAACCAGTAGTGCAAAAATTCAGAAATTGATCCAACGGCCTATCAAATCTTTACCCGAGCCCCCTAGGCTCCAAACCAAACATGTACACAACATTAAAAACACATTACGAACTTATTCGTGCGATCACATCGCTAATATCACATCGTTTTCATCAAATCAAGCCTCAAGTTCATGATTTCCATACTTTTGGTTTTCAAAACTTTCAAACTTGAAACTCAAGGTCCAAAACATATCAAACGACATCCAAATGTCACCAAACTTTGCAGAAAGCACATATATAATATTTATGACTTGTACCGGGCGTAGGAACCAAAATATGAGCCCGATACCAAGGTCAATTAATTCATTTTCCTTTAATAATTACATCAAAAACAATTTCACAGAAAAATTCATAGCTTGGGCTCTAGGCCTCAGAATTCGACTCCGGACGCATGTCCAATTCCCATATTTTCTTACGGACCTTCCGGGACCATCCAATCTCGGGTCCGGGTCCGTTTACCAAAAATGTTGACCGAAGTCAACTACATCAACATTAATATCATTTTTCTCCAAATTTCTTATAGTATTCATATTTTCTATCACAAAAATCTTTCCGGCTACATGCTCGGATCGTGCACGTAAATTGAGGCAACATAGAATGAGGTTTTCAAGACCTCAGAAGCTCGAAATGATTAATAAGACAAGTGATGACCCTTTGGGTCGTCACAGTAATACCTGCAGAGTTTGAAATACTATCCCTTCAGATTATCGCCGAAGCGAAAATTGACGATGATAAGTGGGTCAAAGCCTACTTGGAACAATTGAGCTTGATTAATGAAAAGAGATTGGCAGTCGTATGTCATGGACAGTTGTACCAACAAATAATGGAAAAAGCTTATAACAAGAAAGTGCATCCGTGGAAGTTTGAAGTAGGGCAATTGGTGTTGAGGCGTATCCTGCCTCACTGGGCTGAGGCAAAAGGAAAGTTCATCCGCAACTGGCAGAGGCAATTTGTTGTAACCCGAGCGTTGTCCAATGGTTCATTGTATCTAACAGATGTGGAAGGAAAATGCGTAGAAATGGCTATCAACCTTGATGCAGTTAAGCGATACTATTTATGATTTCTTTATATAAATGTACCTAGTTCTATTTGGCATGTTTTGAGATTGAAATGATGAAGGCATTTTGTTCTACTATCCAAACACTTTATCCTTTGTTATCCCTTTGAGCCTTATTCTATTTTCTTTCATACTCCTCTTTCGGAATTAATAACAAAACTCGAAGACCTGAGCGGTAAAAGTAAGTGGAGAAACAAGAGAAAAATAGTGAAAAGAAAAAAAAGAGAAAAGGAAAAGAAAAGATAAGGGAAAAGTAGAGAGAAAAAATAGAAAAGAAACAAAAAAGAAAAAAAAAGAGAAAAGAAAGATAAAATAAAAAGAAAAAAAAAGAGAAGGAAAAGAAAAAAAACGAAAAGAAAAGGAAATGTGAAAAAAGGAAGTATCGCAACAACGACGTAATTTTATGACCTGAACTACGTTTGACTTGATCCCGAAAGGGTACGTAGGCAACCTCTCTTTAAGGTTCAGTCACAACAAATTAAAAGTCCAAAAGTCCCCAAGAAAGAAATCGGGGCGGAAGTTGTGGTTGTTGTGAGAAATCTGATTCCGAAAGTTCTTTCTAAATCCCATCCAAAAGCCTACATACAGTCTAAAGAAACACCTTCCGATCGATCTTCAAGAAATGCCAATACAACCAGGTAAAGTGATTCATGTTGGGGGCAACACTCTGGTACCATGAAAGAAATCAAAATGAGAGAGTTTTATTGGTGAAAACCCTCATAGGCACCATAAGGCGACGTGAGTTGAGAGAAATAAAAATGAGAGAGTCTTATTTGTGAAAACCCTCATGGGCACCGTAAGGCAATGTGAGTTGAGAGAAATAAAAATGAGAGCGTCTTATTGGTGAAAACCCCCATGGGCACCATAAGGCGAAGGTGAGTTTTCAGATGGGCAAATGAAATAAGTATGTGGTTGAAAGGTGCTCGAAACATGGCAAGACGAGCAAGGTTTGGGTTTTGGTAAAATTTGGGTTATCAAAGTTTGGAACAGAAAATATGGCAATTGAAGGTTTATTGGTTGGACAAACTAGGCTAGTTAATCCAAAATGCGCACTATCAATGGCACCAGCCGTTCCCACTCAGATAAGTCCTATCCTGTTCTATTCATTACAAATCGTCCGTCTTCAGAGTCTTTCTATCCTTAACCTTTGAGGTCATTGCATTTCATTCTCTTTAAGTCTGTCTATAAGATGTTTCAATGTCAGTTCTATTCAAAAACAAAATAAGGATGTCAAGGCTAACTACTAGCTTCCCAATTGTACAACACAACAGGGTCAGAATGTATCAAAACAAAGTAAGGCATGAAGGACTAATGAAAATCCCATCAGCGGGATAATCAGATAACCATGGGGTAAGTAAAATTTCACAAGAGGGGTTAGAAACTCAAAACATAAATACATGATAGAACATTTGGGTCATCAAAGTTAGAGGGTTGAAAGTCATTTAGGAAGTCGGGGCATTTCAAAGCAAGTCCAGGGAAACAAGTTGGAACAGAGCTTGAAGCAGGAACATACCCAACAAGAATGCCAGCAGCTAACCACCATTCTATATTAACAAGTCTTTCTTTGATTGAGACAGGGGCAGAAAGATTTCTTTGTCTATTTTCGTTACAATCAGGAGTCCACCTAGAGAACAAGGGAATATTTTTCAAGTTCCGCAATCAGGAGCCCACCTGGAGAACAAGGGAAGACATTTCAAAGTTTCAGCAGTCAGGCACCCACCTGGAAAACAAGGAAAATATAATGCAAATTTTATCTTTCAAGTTTTAATATTTAATAACATAACGCGCCCAATAATAAAGCTGGGGGAGAAAATTTTCTTTATTTTGTCTGTTTTGTCGCAATTAGGATCCCACCTGGAGAACAAGGGAATACTTTTCAAAATTTTAGCAATCATGAGCCCACCTGGAGAACAAAGGAATACTTTCCAAAATCAGCAATCAGGAGCCCACCTGGAGAACAAAGGAATATTTTTCAGCAAATTAGGAGTCCACCTGGAGAACAAGGGAAGTGTAGTTCAAATTTTAGCTTTTAATTTTTAATATTGGATAACATGATGTGCCTAGTCACCAAACTAGGGCAAAAAAATTTCTTTGGATATCTATTTTGTTAAAGTCAAGAGCCCACTTGGAGAACAAGAGAATCCCTTTCAAGCATCGCCGTCAGGATCCCACCTGGAGAACATGGAAATACGTTTCAAGCATCACAGTCAGGAGCCCACCTGGAGAACAAAGGAATACTTTCCAAAGTTCAGCAAATCAGGAGCCCACCTGGAGAACAAGAGAAGTGTAGTTCAAATTTTAGCTTTTAATATTTAATATTGGATAACATGATGTGCCCAGCCACCAAACAGGGGCAGAAAATTTTCTTTGGATGTCTATTTTGTTGCCGTCAGGAGTCCACATGGAGAACAAGGGAATACGTTTCAAGCATCACAGTCAGGAGCCCGCTTGGAGAATACGAGAATACGTTTCAAGTGTCAGCAACCAGGAGTCCGCCTAGAGAATAGAGGCACGTATTTCAAATTTCAGAAATCAAGCATCATCAAGACGAATGGAAAAACATCGCCAATCACAATTCAAGGCAACAACAAGAATCACATCGGAAGGACAAGATACAAGTTCAGGGCAACACAGAGCAAGTTTGAAGACATAGGTAGGATCTTTTGTAACTCATAGATTCATAGCTTAGGATAGCTTCTTTTGTTTTACCACACTGTAATAAGGAGGTCATCGAGGAGTAGCAACAACAACAACAATGAGATCACAGCTCCTAGTAGTCCCAGCTACCAAACCTTCCCAAACTACACTGACCTGATTCATGTTTAGCCCGGGATACGTAGGCAACCTTTGAAGCACGGTTCAGTTAGACAGTTTTCCAAATGCTTCTCATAGAGTGCTAAGTAGGTAAAAATCCTTCACGGTGCTCATTTATCATTGCCCAAAAACCCTTTGTGTCTTCGAGCAAAGAAGGGTAGATGTGAGCACGTGATTTTTGCCACGCTTAATTTACTCTGATAAATTCATTAGAATAAGATTTTTCTTTTATTATTTGAATTTTTAGGTATTAATTGCATGATTATATGTCATGTTTGCATTTTGTGTGCATTTTGCTATAATTCATAAACAGAGAAAAATAACAAAATAGTCTTTCCACAATTTTAATTTCTACTTTTTTACATTTTGGTTTAACTTTCTTTTAGATTTGGAATTAGTTAATTTTTGAAATTAATTAACATTATTTTAGATTTTGTTTTGAATTTTTTATAAAATTAGAAAATTCAAAAAAAGAATATAATAACAATAATGATGATAAATAATTAAATAAATAGAAAAACAAATAAAGAAATAATTTGATCAAAGGAAAGGGCAAGCTTTTGGGCCAATTTGACCACAACCCAACACAACCCCCCCAAATCCGGACCAAACACGTCCAACCCAAATGACCCACCCGTTCTAGGCCCAACCTTAAACCTCCCCACCCGGTCCCTTTTAGTGCTCCCAAAACGACCTCGTTTATTACATGATAGAACCTGGCCGTCGAGGTTGATATGATCTATCGGCCAGGAAGCTGGGTCTACTAAATATAAAACTATCTCAAACCCCTACACCCCCTTATTTCATCTCCCTAAGAATACCCCAGAGACTGACCCTGTAGTGACGCCACTGGAAATCGCCAATGGCGGTGGCCGGCGACCAATCAATCCCAGATTCACACCCCAACCTCGCTTCCCCTCCCATATACTCGTGCCCTACTCCATTTTCCCAAAGACCTACTCGAACACCATGAATTTCTAAAACCCTTGTCACCGTCGGCGAACACCACCTACGCTAACAGCCACCAAAAAAATACCATATATTCCCCACTGAATCCCTTTTTCCAACCATACCCTTGGTTCGCTCGAATCAGCTTCAAAGCCTTCGAATCCATTTGAAATTTTTCGGCCACAGCACCAGTTACGCCGATGACATTCACAGTCACACCTTAGCTCCATTTCCCTCTCCTTATGCCAGTTCCACAACCCTTTTCCTTCGAATCAAACCCAAATCCCTGAAACAGCAATTTGAAATCTCAAACCCTAGCGCTGCCACAAGTGTTCCGATGGAGGAGCCACCACTAAATAAGCCCAAAAATCATCCCCTATAGCCTCCATGAACCCATCATCCTGAATCTCAAGCCAAAAGCCCTCAAATCTAAGAAGAACCTCGAAATTTTCAGATCTAGGGTCTTAGCCCGTTCGGAGGATTTTAAGGATTTGACTAATTTTAAATTAATGTTGCATGCTTATTTTAGACGAAATAGGCATGCAACATTAATTGAAAATCAAGGCCAAGGTCAGCATGGTCGAAGCCCCCTCACCAGTGAGTTCTTCAATTTTTTTTTATTTTCTTATGATTCCTCAACCATAACTACTTGGGTTTGATTAATTAATTTGGATAGTCGTTTTGTTAAGCCAACAGTCAAGTTTATTTTTCTTTTCTTTCAGTCATTTGTTCTTTTAATTTTATTATGTTTCTCCGATTAATAAAATTTGTAGCAAGTTTCTTGTGTTAATGTGTAATTAGTGTTTTAGGGTTGCAAATGGTAATTAGTTTAATTTGATGAACTTCATTGATATTTTTCCTATTGTAATTTGATTCTGTAGCTTTTAATTTTCTTAGTTTGATTGGTTAATGGTAGTGGGCAATCTGAGAATAAGTAGGTAGTTTAGATTTATGTTTGAATTTCATTCTAGTTGATTAATCATGTTATTTCAATTAATGGTTATAGCTGAGGTTTATTTCATGTCTATTATTCAGAAATTTTAGTTGTTTTGTTAGTAATATTGGCTATAGCTTATAGGGTTTAAATTAGTGTTAATAATTTTATGGGGGTTTTAAGGGTAGTTTGGGCATAGAAAAGGGTAGTTTTATTAAGAATAGTAAATTCAAAAGCAAAATAAGTGTAGTATAGGTATTATGTAGTTAAAAGAATACCCTATGACCTTCTAGAAGAGGCTTTAGTGTGAGTTTTCTGCGTTTTAATGCTGTAACTTGGATAACAAGGCATTAGTTTAGGGTCTAATAGTCAAAATCTGAAATAAAAGGAGAAAAAATAGTGAAAAGATTTTAAAACCTTCTGCCCCATTTTTTGCCTATAAAAGGCACCCCTAATGCCTTCATTAACAAGTTTTAGACACCCCTGAAATTCCCAGAGTTCCTAACCATCAAATTTCCCTCCCAAAGCCATTTTATTCTTCATTTTAGCATTTGAAATTCAAATATACAAAAATACAAAAAAAATCAGAAAATAGAAAAACAAAAAATGCTACTATTCCATTAAAATTAGAAACTAATTTCAGTTTATATTCATCAATTCACATTTCGTAGTTACTATTGCTGCTTGTTGAAGTGCAGAGACTCATTTCAAATACAATTGAATCAAATTTAGTGAGAATTTGGGTAGGTTATGCATTAGTGAAGTTTCCTAAGGGTTTTAAGTTCAGATTTGAATTAGTTTGGGTGTTTCGTTGGTTGTCTATGCACTTCTGATCATCTCTATTTGGTTTGCTGCTGTGTTAAAGTGGATTTGCTAGATTCTGTTTGATTTTGTACTTTTCTAGGCTGCTGAACTGATTTTTGGGTTGTTGTTCTACTGTTATTTGCTTATCGCTGCTGCTGACACCTTTCCTTTTACCTTACTTAATTCCGGGTACATCTTAAAACGTTGATTTGTTGTATCTCAAGCCGGTAGTTTGAATAAATTTGAATTATTGTCTCCTTAGTTATTGTATTTCGGGTAATTATAGAAGTATAGTAATTGCATTCACTTTGTTTGTCAGTTTTTTAACTTGAAAGCTGGATTATACTGGACTACCTTTGAGTTGTTTGTGACTGTTATGCATAGATCATATTTGATCTCAAGCTTAGTTAATTCTAAATTATGTTAGCTTACAGATTGAATTTGATATATAGCTAAATTGTGCTGAACTGTTAGGGTGGCATTTAACGACATTGGTGATACATATGTTCTGAATCTAGTTGTTAGGGTGGCATTTGTTCTGAATTATTCTGAACAGTTAGGGTGGCTATAATATGTCATTTAATAATATTGGATTTAATTAGACTAATTGTGATTGCTATGAAAAGACACATATGTACATATAGATATATAAGTTTAGCTGAATTAGTTGTTAGCTTAATTGGTAATACAGGTTCAACGAACAAAAGAATAAGGAAAGTAACAGTTATCTGTTAAACTCACCTCTAATCTCCAATTGAATACCAATGGTTATAATAGTGTCAGCCAGTTATTTGGCTCAGACATGAAGTCCAGTGTCAGCTAGCTTCATAAGATGGAGCACAAATGCCTCAAAGCTAATTCATTCTCAACCCAGGCCAAAGATTCCAGGACTAAATTGTTTAAAAACATTAAGATTATATTAGGAATATTGGAAATTAATTCGCAATGATAAAATTGGAATTTGAATTAGGTAGCGGGTTTAAGCTAAAACGGTCTTCCTTTTTGTTTGAATTCGGACTTGAGTTTGAGGCCGAGTTTATAAATGTGAATTAATTAGGCGTTTTAGAGGCAAATAATGAATAGAAAAATCATGGTCACTTTAGGTCGGTCTTTAAATAAAAAAGAGATGAGCCTCGCTAAACAAAACCCATAAATTGCCCTTATTAATTACTTAATTAAAAATACATAGAATTTGGGGCATACCGTTGAGCAAATTTCACGGCTCTCTAGAAAGTAAATAACACGTTAGTCGCTTTAGGCGATCTTTTAATAATTTTACCTTCCTAAATACGGGTGTGCATTTCATGCAGCCCATATCTAAATCCGAAAATATTAAATAAGAATGTGTCGAGGATCTGGGTGCATTTCATGTGACGTGATCTGAAAATATGTTCTTAAATGACGTTCACTTTCTTAATAATCAACTAAAAGCGGTTAATAATTCTAAAATTAAACTACATGCTTTAACATGTATTAAAATCAGATTTTAGCCAAATATAGCAGTTGAGCGACCGTGCTTGAACCACGGAACTTGGGAGTGCCTAACCCCTTCTCCCCGGGTAATAGAATTTCTTGCCTAGATTTTTGATTCGTGACTGTTAAATAGTGTCAAACCTTTTTCTCGATTCGGGATCCAAACCTGTGACTTGGGACACCATAAATTTTCCAAATGGCGACTCTTAATCTTTAATAAAATGGATCCCGTTTCGATTGTCCTTTAATTAGAAAAACTCCTTTTATTATACCATTCACGGGGTATAGTAACGAAAAAGGAGGTGTGACATAAATGATATACCCCTACAACATGTCTCTTTCCCCTTTTTAACTATTGGTTTCCTTTATTATTACTTTCTATATATATGCTTTATCTGTACATTGTTAGTTGGTAGTCTTGACCTAGCCTCATCACTATTTTGCCAAGGTTGGGATAGGCACTTACCAACACATTGGGGTCGATTGTGTTGGTACTACAATCTGTACTCGTTTGTGCATATTCCTGTGCTATAGACTTTGGCCCGCAGTGAGATTATTGTTTCTTGTTCATCAGACAACCCGAGGTTGTTCTGCAGGCATCCGCACACCTTAGAGTCTCCTTCTATCTACTATTCCTGTTTCTTTCATGTATTTCCAGAGACAATGTTATATTTATTTCTTTCATACCTTTATTTGCAGTACTCCTAGACGGTGTGTGAAGTTGTGATACCAGTCTTGGATAGATTTGTTATAGATTGGTATTAGTAGTATTATTAAAACTTTACAATGCAACCTTCTGCTTATTCAATTATGTTGTTTTCTACTTATTGGCTCTTAACTGTTATCGGATTAAAAATGGAAACAAGGTAAATAGTTCAGTTGGTTGGCTTGTCTAGCTTTACTAGTAGGCGTCGACACGACTCCCGATGGTGGAAAATTCGGGTCGTGACATTATCACTAAGAGTAAAAAAGAAAATAGATATTAATTAATTTTGTCTTGAACGTCTAAAGTGATAAATAATTTTGTCACACCTCTTTTTTCAACGAATTACTACACCCCGGGAAGGGATATAATAAAAGGAAGGAGTTTTACCAATTAAAGGACAGTCGAAACGGGATTTATTTATTTAAATTCGTTGAGATTTGGATTTAGGTCACACAAATGTGCACCCGTATTTGAGAAAGTAATATTGTTATTATTCGCTCCTAAAGCATCTATGCGTTTATTAACTTTGGGAAAGACCGTGAAATTTGGTAAACGGTCCTTTCAAATCTAGAATTTTATATAGCAATTTATTTGAGGGCCTCGCAATTGTATATTTAACCTGGCGAGGCTCATCTCACTTTTTATTCAAGGTCAATCCTAAAGCACACTATATTTTCTATTAGTTTTTGTCTCTAACAATAAAGGAAAAATCCTGATTATTTAATATTACTTAAGAATTATTACGTTTGGGCCATGGACCCAGGCCTTAAATCATGTTGGGCTTGGCTGCAGCCCATGCGTATACCAATAAATATACTGAATTTGGGTCATTCGTTGGGGCCTGAGTCCACTAACCATTAACATGCCCAAATTAAGACATTTTCCACTTCATTTATAGATTACACATAATTTTAATTCGAATTCAAATTAGTTTAGCTACTTAGCTACCAGAAAATTCCTTTATTTCTCAAATTCAAGAACACCTATTAGTTCCGTTATTTACCAGTTATAAATATCAATCAAAATCGAATCTAATGAGAGGGGACATTTCGAAGTCAAAAACAGACTAATATTGCATTATGAAAACTATTCAACTGAAACATCTGAAGGTATTACTTTAAACAATCTAATTACAATTATAAT
>JASVEL010005904.1:0-147072 GCA_032618575.1 Nicotiana noctiflora
CCCCATGTGCTGGTAAGTGCCTGGCCTATCCCGGCGAAGTAGTGACAAGCCTAGGACCAGACACCGACATAAACTTGTGCAGTTCTATATATATGTATACCACAAGATAACGAGAAATAACCAAGTAACAACGCAACAAGGAATGTCACAGAAGAACTCAACAGTTAACAACAATCATTAAATCAACAAGGAAAACAAGTATAATGAAAAACAAGTAATGTCAAGTCAATGAAATAGCAAATAAAGTGCACGGCATCACCCTTCGTGCTTTTACTCTCATCCTCACATCCATGGTACGGCATGATCCTTCGTGCATAATCGATAACATGGCATGGCATTAACCTTCGTGCATTATCAATAACAAGGCACGACATTTACCTTCGTGCATAAACAATAAATCAAGGCACGACATCACCCTTCGTGCATTATCACTCTTCCTCACCCAAATAACATTCACGGTTAAGGGAAGAGAATGAAAACAATAAATCATGAACCGTCCTGGCAAGGGACACAATAATCATCACAACCAAGTCCCGGAAAGGGAGCACAATAACAATTCAACAACCCGGCAAGGGTTCAACAATTTATCTTCAAATATGTCTCACAACAAGTATTAAAAACGACTCACAGTCATGCAAGATGCCAGTGTATGGATGCTCGTCACCACAGCCCATACAACGCACTCGATCACATAGCACATAGCACATAGCACATAATCCTATTCCCTCAAGCTAGGATAGAACAAACACTTACCTCTAGCCTTGAAGTCCAAATTATGCTCCCATTATAGCTTTTTCCCCGAAATTCCGCTTTCAACTAGCTCAAATCTAATCATAATTGGTTCCATTATATTAATAATCACTAATTAACTTGGTTTGAATGCTAAATAATGGTTTTCTCAAAGTTTACCCCAAAATTTCACAAAACGCCCCTGGCCCCACTTGGTCAGAACTTGGGGTTCGGACCAAAATCCGGTAACCCATTCCCCCACGAGTTCAATTATATGATTTGTTTCAAAATCGGACCTCAATTCGAGGTCCAATGGCCCAATTCATGAAAATCCTAGGTTCTACCCAAAAACATGGATTTCTACCATGAAAACCTTTGATTCTTATTGAAAAACATGTTTAATGTTGTTAGGAATTGAAAGAATTAAGTAAAAAGTGACTTACAACTGCTTTGGAGTGAATTTGTCCTTGAGAGCTCGTGTGTGGTGTGAAGGTTTTTGAAAAAGTGAAGAATGAACTGAAAAATTCGTTTAAGTATAGAATTACACAGCTGCGGATATCGCAATTGCGAACATTTGTTCGCAATTGCGAACGCTACAGGTCTGGGCCTGCTGTTCTCGCATTTGCGAGACAAGCTTCGCATTTGCGAACCTGGCTGTGCAAGGGATGTTCGCATTTGCGACAGGAGCTTCACATTTGCGAAGCCAGGCGGTTAATTGAGGGCCTCACAATTGCGAGGTTATGTTCGCAATTGCGAACCAAGCAGTCCTGGACACCCCTTCGCATTTGCGATCAATGGTTCGCATTTGCGAACCCAACCTTGACCTGTCACCTTCGCATTTGCGAGAAATTCTTCGCATTTGCGAAGCCAACAGCTGGGTGAAAAACCAGGAGTGAAAAAATTCAGAAATTGATCCAACGACCTATCAAATCTTTACCCGAGCCCCCCGGGCACCCAACCAAACATGTACACAACATCGAAAACACATTACAAACTTGTTCGTGCGATCACATCGCCAATATAACATTGTTTTTATCAAATCAAGCCTCAAGTTCATGATTTTCATACTTTTAGTTTCCAAAACATTCAAACTTGGAACTCAAGGTCCAAAACATATCAAACGACATCCGAATGTCACCAAACTTTGCAGAAAGCACATATATAATATTTAAGACTTGTACCGGGCGTCGGAACCAAAATACGAGCCCGATACCATGGTCATTTAATTCATTTTCCTTTAATAATTACAGCAAAAACAATTTCACAGAAAAATTCATAACTTGGGCTCTAGGCCTCAGAATTCAACTCCGGACGCATGTCCAAGTCCTATATTTTACTATAGACCTTTCGGGACCGTCCGATCTCGGGTCCGGGTCCATTTATCAAAAATGTTGACCGAAGTCAACTATATCAATATTAATATCATTTTTCTCTAAAGTTTTCATAGAATTCATATGTTCTATCACAAATCTTTCCGGCTACATGCCCCGATCGCACACGTAAATCGAGGCAACATAGAGTGAGGTTTTTAAGGCCTCAGAAGTGTAGAACAAATGAGGAAAGCAGGTGATGACCATTTGGGTCGTCACATCCTCCACCTCTAAAACAATCGTTCGTCCTCGAACGGGCAAGAGAAGGAAGTACCTTAGTCGGGGAACAAATGTGGGTAGCGGCTCCGCATATCAGACTCGGACTCGCAGGTCGATACCTCAGGAGGCTGACCTCTCGACTGAACACGCACAGAAGGATAACTCTTCGACCTCAACTGTCGAACTTGCCGGTCTAGAATAGCCACCGGCTCCTCCTCGTATGATAGATCATTGTCCAATTTGACAGTACTGAAGTCTAACACATGTGTGGGATCGCCGTGGTATCTCTGAAGCATAGATACATGAGAAACTGGATGCACGGCTGGTAAGCTAGGCGGCAGAGCTAGTCTGTAACCCACCCCTCCCACTCGGTCTAGAATCTCAAATGGGCCAATATACCTAGGGCTGAGCTTGCCCTTCTACCCAAACCTCATCACGCCTTTATAGGCGACACTCGGAGCAACACTCGCTCACCAACCATGAAATCTATATCTCGAACCTTACGATCCGCATAAGTGTTCTATCTGAACTAAGCTGAACACAATTTCTCCTGGATAGTCTTGACCTTATCCAAGGCCTCCCGAACTAAGTCTGTACCCAACAACCGAGCCTCTCCCGGCTCAAACTATCCGATTGGAGATCGACATCGCCTACCATCCAACGCCTCATACGGGGCCATCTGGATGCTAGACTGGTAGCTGTTATTGTAGGCGAACTCTGCTAATGGTAGGAACTGGTCCCACGAGCCTCCGAAATCAATGACACAGGCCCAAAGTATGTCTTCTAGAATCGGAATAGTCCTCTCGGACTGACCATCCGTCTGAGGATGAAAAGCTGTACTCAGCTGAACCTGGGTTCCTAACTCCTGCTGGACCGCTCTCCAGAACCGCGAGGTAAACTGTGTACCCCGATAAGAGATAATAGATACCGGCACCCCGTGAAGTCGAACAATCTCTCTAACGTAAATCTCTGCTAACCTCTCCGATGAGTAGGAGACAGATACTGGAATGAAGTGTGCTGACTTGGTAAGCCTATCAACAATTACCCAAATAGCATCAAGTTTCCTCCGAGTCAAAGGAAGTCCAGTAACAAAGTCCATAGTGATCCACTCCCATTTCCACTCGGGAATTTCAATCCTCTGGAATACACCACCAGGCCTCTGGTTCTCATATTTCACCTGCTGACAATTTAGACACCGAGTGACATACACAACGATATCTTTCTTCATTCCGTGCACCACTAATAGTGCTGCCGTAAGTCCTGGTACATCTTCCTGGCGCCCGGGTGAATAGAATACCGCGAAATGTGGGCCTCCACTAAGATCAACTCTCGAATCCCTTTGACATTGGGCACACAAACTCGACCCTGCAACCTCAATACCCCATCATCATCTAGATATACCTTCGTGGCACCTCCCCGCTGTATTGTATCTCTCAAATCACGCAAATGAGGATCATCAAATTGCCTCTCACGGATACGCTTTAATAGAGAAGAACGAGCGACCGTGCAGGCTAACACCCTGCTAGGCTCAGAAATGTCTAATCTCACGAACCGGTTGGCTAAGGCCTGGACATCTAAAGAAAATGGTCTCTGACTGACCGGAATGAATGCAAGACTACCCATGCTGGAAGACTTTCTACTCAATGCATCGGCCACCACATTGGCCTTTCTTGGGTGGTATAGGATAGTAACATCATAGTCTTTCAGCAACTCTAACCATCTCCGCTATCATAGATTCAACTCCTTTTTCTTGAACAAATACTATAGGCTCTTGTGATCAGTGTACACCTCACACGTCACACCATATAGATAATGCCTCCAGATTTTTAAGGCATGAACCACTGCTGCTAACTCAAGATCATGGACTGGATAGTTCTTCTCACATATTTTTAGCTGTCTCAAAGCACAAGCGATAACCTTACCATCCTGCATCAATACCTCTCCAAGCCCTGTACGAGATGTGTCACAATAAAATATATAAGGCCCTGCACCTGTAGGTAGTATCAACACTGTTGCGGTAGTCAAGGCTATCTTGAGCTTCTGAAAGCTCGCCTCACACTCCTCTGACCACTGGAACTGGGCACCCTTCTGGGTCAACCTGGTCATCGGGGATGCAATAGAAGAAAATCCCTCTACAAATCGACGGTAGTAACCGGCTAACCCCAAGAAACTCCGGATCTTAGTCACTGAAGCTGGTCGAGGCCAATTCTGGACTGCCTCAATCTTCTTTGTGTCCACCTGAATACCTTCCACTGATACGATGTGGCCCAAAAATGCCACCGAACTCAACCAGAACTCACATTTCAAAAACTTGGCATATAGTTGATTATCCTTCAGAGTCTGAAGAACCACTTTGAGGTGCTGCTCGTGCTCTTCCTGGCTGCGGGAGTATACCAGGATGCCATATATAAAGACTATCACGAACAGATCTAAGTAAGGCCTGAACACCCGATTCATCAACTCCGTGAATGCTGCTGGGGCATTGGTCAACCCGAAGGACATAACCAAGAACTCATAATGCCCATATCTAGTGCGAAAGGCTGACTTAGGAATGTCAGCCGCCCTGATCTTCAGCTGATGGTAGCCTGACCTCAAGTCTATCTTTGAGAACACCCTCACTCCTTTGAGCTGGTCAAACAAATCATCAATCCTCGGCAGTGGATACTTATTCTTTATTGTCAGTTTGTTCAATTACCGGTAATCAATACACATCCGCATTGAGCCATCTTTCTTCTTCACAAACAATACAGGTGCTCCCCAGGGGGAAACACTGGGCCTGATAATGCCCTTCTCAAGAAGGTCTTGCAACTGATCTTTTAACTCTTTTAACTCCGGCGGGGCCATACGATAGGGTGGAATATAGATGGGGTGAGTGCCCGGTGCCAGATCAATGCAGAAATCAATATCCCTGTCGGGTGGCATGCTCGGCAGGTCTGAAGGGAAAACCTCAAGAAACTCCCGTATAATAGGGACTGACTCAATAGAAGGAACCTTTACGCTTGAATCATGAACATAAGCCAGATAAGCTAGACACCCCTTCTTGACCATGCGTAGAGCCTTAACATAGGAAATAACAGTGCGAATGGGGTGGCTTGAGGTACCTTTCCACTCTAGTCGGGGTGATTCTGGTAAGGCCAAGGTCACAGTCTTGGCATGACAATCTAGAATAGCATGGTATGGGGACAACCAGTCCATCCCCAATATGACATCAAAATCCACCATGTCGAAAACCAACAGATCAACACGGGTCTCAAGACCCCCAAAGATAACTATGCATGAACGATGCACCCGATCGACTACAATGGAGTCGCCCACTGTAGTATAGACACATAAACTGGGATGTCCATAGCGCAGCTAGGTATGGCCAAATACGGTGCAAAGTAGGAAGACACATATGAATATGTAGACCCAAGGTCAAATAATACTGAAGCACCTCTTCAACAAACAATAATGATACATGTAATCACGGCATCTGATGCCTCTGCCTTTGGCCTGGCTGGCAAGGCATTGAATCAGGGATCAACACCTCCCCTCTGAGCTACATCCCTAGGACGGTCATCAACTGGCTGACCTCTGCCTCTGGCTGGATGGTCTCCACCTCTACGGTCTTGACCTCCACCTCTATGATCTCTACCCCCGCCTCTGGCTGGCTAGGCAGGCTGAGGGTCAGTTGGGGCCTGAATCATGGGACGAAGGCCCCGCTGCTAAGTGTTGCTCGTCGCTCGAGGGCAAAATCTGACAAGATGACCTGGGTTACCACAACCGTAGCAACTCTTAGGCTGATGGGGCCACTGGCCCTGACGACATGAATGGCATCCATGAACACTCTAAAGAGGCTGGGCACTAATAGGAGACTGATCTAAATACTGCTCACGAAACCCACGATCGCCTGGTCCACCCTGTGAAGCCTGAAGGGCGGAATGGAAAGGCCTGGAAGACTAGCCCCTATCAAAAGATTCCCTGCCACCAGAAGAAGAACCACTAAACCTGCCTGAATGACGAGCCCTCTTGTCTGAAGAATAGCCACCTCCCCGAGCAAGAGCCATCTCAACTCGACGTGCGGCATTAGCTGCCTCCTGGAATGATATATCACTCCCCATTCCCATAGCCATCTGGAGTCTAATTGGCTGATTAATCCCATTTATGAACCTGCAGACCCTCTCCCGCTCTGTGGAAAGTATCACCACTC
This sequence comes from Nicotiana noctiflora, assembly GCA_032618575.1. Lineage (NCBI taxonomy): Eukaryota > Viridiplantae > Streptophyta > Magnoliopsida > Solanales > Solanaceae > Nicotiana > Nicotiana noctiflora. The sequence continues at coordinate 6,508 of JASVEL010005904.1, forward strand.
CATGATGTTCCAAATCAACAAATCTCGTCTCGTACTAAGTGACAGTCATAGTGCCCTGCTGGAGGCGCTCAAACTGCCTCCGAAGTGCATCCCGCTGAGTAACAGGGAGAAACTTCTCCAGAAATAACTCTGCAAACTGATCCCATGATAAAGCCGGGGACCCTGCTGGTCGAGTCAAACAATAATCTCTCTACCAAGTCTTGGCGGATCCTGAAAGCCTGAATGTACAGAAGTCAACTCCATTGGACTCCACTATCCCCACAGTCTTGAGAATCTCATGGCAACTGAATAAGAAATCCTGAGGATCCTCTGATGTGGCACCGCTGAAGGTAGTGGTAAACAGCTTGGAGAATTGATCAAGTCTCCATAAGGAATCAGAAGTCATGGCCGCTCCATCTCCGGCCTGAGCTGTGGTACCTGACTGAGTGGCCACATCTAGCTGAACCACTGGTGCCTGAGGCTGAGGAGCTACTGGCTCCGGAGTACGAGCAATAGGAGTCTGGGCCCCTCCTCCAGCCTGAGAAGTGGCTGGTGCAACTGGTAATAAACCTGCTTTGGCAACGCTGTCCATAAAACCCGCTATCCTGACCAAAGCCTCCCGAAGATCCAGGGTAAATAAGGCCTCTCCTGGGACCTGAGCTGGGCCCATTGGAGTTGCTGGGACTGGAACCTCCTCGCCAGTCTCAATATGAGGCCCCACCTCTGGAATAGCTACTGGGGGCTGAGCTCTGCCCCTACCACAGCCTCCGATACGGCGTCGGCCCCTGCCCCTCACGGGAGCTGCCTGGGGCTCGGGCTGCTGGTCAGCGGACGAAGAAGCGCGTGTCCTCGCCATCTGTGAAAGGATAGAGTATAAGTTCAATCAGTATTTGAGGAACAAATCGCAAGGCAAGAAGGAACAATTGATAGACTCTTTCCTAACTCAATAGACTCTGGAGGACAAGTACAGATGTCTCCGTACCTACCTCTCAAACTCTACTAAGCTTGTTCGTGAGTGGTGAGACCTATGTAACCTAGAGCACTGATACCAACTTGTCACAACCCAAATTTGCCCCCAACATCGGGATCGTGATGGCGCCTACTCGTGGTAGCTAGGCAAGCCACTTTATTCACACTATCCTATTTTTAGCAATATTTCATACTCAATTTAACAACCAAAATCATAACCTTAATTAAACAAGTGCAGAAGACTTTATAAAAATAGTAATAAGCAGTTTCAAGGTAAAATAATACTGAAATCCTCTACCCAAGACGTGGAGTCACCAACTCACAAACTACTACATGAATACTACACATAAAGGTCTGAAAGAAATATAACATAATATGTTCGTCTCGGAACAAGGAGACTACAGCTAATAACAGAAATAAAAGGAAGAGACGCCGGGCCTACGAATGCCTGCAAGCTACCTCGGTCTCAAATATGATCAACTTCCACGCAAAAGATCTACTACTACTGCTCCTGATCGAAACCTGGACCTGTGTAAAAAATGCACAGAAGTGCAGTATCAGCACAACCGACCCCATGTGCTGGTAAGTGCCTGGCCTATCCCGGCGAAGTAGTGACAAGCCTAGGGCCAGACACCCACATAACCCTGTGCAGTTCTATATATATGTATACCACAAGATAACGAGAAATAACCAAGTAACAACACAACAAGGACTGTCACAGAAGAACTCAACTGTTAACAACAGTCATTAAATCAACAAGGAAAACAAGTATAATGAGAAACAAGTAATGTTAAGTCAATGAAATAGCAAATAAAGTGCACGGCATCACCCTTCGTGCTTTTACTCTCATCCTCACATCCATGGTACACAATGATCCTTCGTACATGGTTCAATAACAAGGCACAACATGATCCTTCGTGCATAATCGATAACATGGCACGGCATTAACCTTTGTGCATAATCAATAACAAGGCACGGCATTAACCTTCGTGCATAAACAATAAATCAAGGCACGGCATCACCCTTCGTGCATTATCACTCTTCCTCACCCAAATAACAATCACAGTTAAGGGTAGAGAATGAAAACAATAAATCATGAACCGTCCCAGTAAGGGACACAATAATCATCACAACTAAGTCCCGGCAAGGGAGCACAATAACAATTCAACAACCCGGTTCAACAATTTATCTTCAAATATGTCTCACAACAAATATTAACAACGAATCACGGTCATGCAAGACGCCAGTGTATGGATGCTCGTCACCACAGCCCATACAGCGCACTCGATCACATAGCACATAGCACATAATCCTATTCCCTCAAACTAGGATAGAACAAACACTTACCTTTAGCCTTGAAATCCAAATTATGCTTCAATGATAGTTTTTTCCCCGAAATCCCACTTTCAACTAGCTCGAATCTAATCATAATTGATTCCATTATATTAATAATCACTAATTAACTTGGTTTGAACGCTTAAAAAATGGTTTTCTCAAAGTTTAACCCAAAAAGCCCCTGGCCCCAGTTGGTCCGAACTCGGGGTTCGGACCAAAATCCGGTTACCCATTCCCCTATTATATGATTTGTTTCAAAATAGGACCTCAATTCGAGGTCCAATTGCCCAATTCATGAAAAACCTAGGTTCTACCCAAAAACATGGATTTCTACCATGAAAACCTTTGATTCTTATTGAAAAAGATGTTTAATGTTGTTAGGAATTGAAAGAATTAAGTAAAAAGTGACTTACAATCGCTTTAGAGTGAATTTGGCCTTGAGAGCTCGTGTGTGGTATGAGGGTTTTTGAAACAGTGAAGAATTAACTGAAAAATTCATTTAAGTATAGAATTACACATCTGCAGATATCGTAATTGCGAACATTTGTTCGCAATTGCGAACGTTATAGGACTAGGGTCTGCTGTTCTCGCATTTGCTAGATAGGATGTTCGCATTTGCGACAGGAGCTTCGCATTTGCGAAGCCAGGCGGTTAATTGAGGGCCTCGCAATTGCGAAGTTATGTTCGCAATTGTGAACTAAGCAGTCCTAGACACCCCTTCGCATTTACGATCAAGGGTTCGCATTTGCGAACCCAACCTTGAACTGTCACCTTCGCATTTGCGAAGCCAACAGTTGGGTGAATAACCAGCAGAGCAAAAGGTCAGAAATTGATCCAACAGCCTATCAACTCTTTCCCCGAGCCCCCGGGCTCCCAACCAAACATGTACACAACATCGAAAACACATTACAAACTTGTTCATGCGATCACATCGCCAATATAACATCATTTTCGTCAAATCAAGCCTCAAGTTCATGATTTTCATACTTTTGGTTTTCAAAACTTTCAAACTTGGAACTCAAGGTCCAAAACATATCAAACGACATCCGAATGTCACCAAACTTTGCAGAAAGCACATATATAATATTTAAGACTTGTACCGGGCGTCGGAACCAAAATACGAGCCCGATACCATGGTTATTTAATTCATTTTCCTTTAATAATTACAGCAAAAACAATTTCAAAGAAAAATTCATAACTTGGGATCTAGGCCTCAGAATTCGACTCCGGACGCATGTCTAAGTCCCATATTTTCCTACGGACCTTTTGGGATCGTCCGATCTCGGGTCCGGGTCCGTTTACCAAAAATGTTGACCGAAGTCAACTATATCAATATTAATATCATTTTTCTCCAAATGCTTCATAGAATTCATATTTTCTATCACAAATCTTTCCGGCTACATGCCCGGATTGCGCACGTAAATCGAGGCAACATAGAATGAGGTTTTCAAGGCCTCGGAAGTGTAGAACAAATGAGGAAAGCAGGTGATGACCCTTTGGGTCGTCACAATGGCCTTCGTGAGTTGATATTGGAAGAGGCCCATAGCTCGCGGTATTCTATTCATCCAGGTGACAGGAAGATGTACCAAGACTTGAAACAGCATTATTGGTGGAGAAAAATGAAGATGGACATCGTTAGACATGTAGCATGGTGCCTCAACTGTCAGCAGGTTAAGTATGAGCATCGAAGGCCCGGTGGTGTGTTCCAGCGCATTGATATTCTTGAGTGGAAGTGGGAAAGGATCACTATGGACTTTGTTACTAGATTCCCTCAAACAGCGAGGAAGTTTGATTCAATTTGGGTGATTGTGGATAGGCTGACCAAGTCATCTCACTTCATTCCTATGTGTACTACGTACTCCTCGGAGCGGTTAGCTAAGATATTCATTCAGGGGATCGTTAGATTGCATGGAGTTCTAGTTTCTATCATATCAGACAGAGGTACTCAGGTCACTTTGCAGTTCTGGAGGACATTTCAACGTGAGTTGGGCTTCCTTGAGTTAAGCGTTGTATTCCATCCTCACACGGACGGACAGTCCAATAGTACTATTCAGATCTTGGAGTATATGTTGAGAACTTGTGTTATTGACTTCGGTGGTTTATGGGCTGATTATTTACCTCTCGCAGAGTTTGCCTATAACAACAGCTACCAATCCAGTATTCAGATGGCGCCGTATGAGGCTTTATATGGGAGACGATATAGATCTCCAGTTGGTTGGTTTGAGCCTGGTGAGGCGAGGTAATTGGGGACAGAGTTAGTCCAGGATGCTTTGGATATGGTGAAGGTTATTCAGGAGAGACTTCGCACAGCTCAGTCGCGCCAGAAGAGTTATGCAGACCGGAAGGTTCGGGATGTGTCTTATTCTGTGGGTGAGAAAGTCTTACTGAAGGTTTCACCGATGAAAGGCGTCATGAGATTTGGAAAGAAAGGAAAGCTCAGTCCGAGATTTATTGGCCCTTTTGAGATCCTTAGGAGGATTGGAGAGGTGGCATATATGCTGGATTTGCCAACCAATCTATCGAAAGGTCATCCAGTGTTTCACGTATCCATGCTCCGAAAATATGTTGGTGACCCATCGCATGTGTTGGACTTTAGCACTATTCAGCTTGATGATGACTTGACCTACGATGTGGAGCCTATAGCTATATTGGGTCGTCGGGTGAGGAGATTGAGATCCAAGTACATTTCATCAATTAAGGTTCAGTGGAGAGGTCGACCCATGGAGGAGGCCACTTGGGAGATCTAGCGGGAGATGCAGAGCAGATATCCTCACTTGTTTGAGTCTTCAGGCATGTTTCTTGACCCTCTCGAGGACGAGCATTTGCTTAAGTGGGGAGAATGTGACGACCCAGCTTGTCGTCATGGGAATTACCACCTCGTTACCTTTCATTTATATGTTTCACGTTTCTATATCGGTGATAGAGTATGTCGGGTGAGTTAGGAGTGATTCTGGTTGAAAATGAGGCAAATAGCCTTTTGAAATGAAGCTTGATTATGAAAATTCAACCTGGAGTTGACTATGTGGTTAGAGGGCTCGGAATCGAATTCTGATGATTTGGTTAGTTCCGGGAGGTGATTTGTGACTTAGGGGAGCGATCGAAATTTAATTTGGAGGTCCGGCGTTGAAATAGGCTTGAATTGGCTAAGGTTGAATTTTGGCGATATCCGAACGGTAGGTGAGATTTTGATCCGGGGGTCGGAATGGAATTCCGAAAATTCTTGTAGCTTCGATATGTGATTTTGGATATGTCTGCAAATTTTCAAGTCATTCGGATGTCGTTTGGTCGGGTTTTTGATTGAATGTTAGTTTCAAAAGTTTTACTTGAATCCTCGGCTTGAATTCACTATAATTTGATGATTCGTGTGTTTGAGGGTGTGTTTTTATGATTGGAACAAGTTTGTATGGTGATTTAGAGTAGAATTGTATTTTTGGTTGAGGTCCTGGGGCCCTCGAAGTGAGTTCGGGAGGTTAACGGAAGGATTTTGTGTAATGGAAGCTGCTGTCATAAATTGCAGCAGTACATCTGCTTCTGCAGATAGGGAACCGCAAGAGCCGAATTCATCTCGCAGAAGCAAAAATGGAGCTGGCCAGGTAGTTTCACAGAAGCGGATGAATCTGCGCAGGAGCGGGCTCGCTTCTGCGAACCAGAGGCCGCAGAAACGACGGCATGCAGCTGGGAAAGAAATCGCAGGAGCAGAGAGGTTTCCGCATAAGCGGTCTCGCAGGTGCGAGACCTGGACCGCAGAAGCGAATTTGGTCGGTTAAGTGGCGGATCGCAGAAGCGACAGTTTTGTTGCGGGAACGGACTCGCTGGTGCGAGTGTATGCCCGCAGAAGCGGAAATCATATCAGTGAAATTAGAAATCAGAAGTTAAAATTTTCAGAAATGTTTTAATACGCAAAGGCATCTTCTAAGAGGCGATTAAGGGCAATTTTCAGAGGAAATAAAAGGGATTCTTTAGGTAATAATTCATGGACCTAAAGTATGTCATTTCCTTGCTAAATTATGGTGTTTTACCTGAAATTGGAGGAATTAGGGGTGTATTAATGGGGGTTTTCACCCTAGGCATGGGTTATGGAAAATCAATTATTTGAATGGGTAAATGGAGTCTGATTTTGGTAAATTTTATATGCATGGACTCGTGTTGAGATAAGGATTCCGAATACATGAGTTTTGTAATTTTTTTAGAAGCGTACCGAAAGTCAGGTTTAGGCAACTTTGTAGTTTTTGGTGTAATTTGAATTGTTTTGACTGGGTAACATCCCATTGGCCTATTTTGATGTATTTCTATTGAATTTGATCTGATTCTACACCTATGGAGGCCGATTCTTGTGGCAAGGGCATCATGGACTAGTCGTCGAGCCGAGTCGAGGTGAGTAATGGGTGTGGGTGATGACCAGCGGGTTCGAAACCCCGGTATACCACTTTGTGACGCTGTATTGTGGTAAGACACGTACTCTCCTGTGAGTGCTGGGTCGAATGTGATATAGGGACTATGGCTTAGTCCGACCTGTTGTTACTATATTGTGTTTTTTTGCTACTATTGAGCCAGTGAACCTCCTTCTCTGATGGTTGTGCACATTTATGGGCTGTGAGCCAGTTATTGGGATCATGCGAGGATCGTTATCATTGTTTCTATGATATTGACATGTTATTTTACTACCAGTCCTGAGCTATTACTGTCATAGTGGTTTTCCAAATTCTGGAATTTCTGATATACTATTTTCTATTGAAAAATGATAAAAAGAGTTTTTAAATACTATTTTTGAGCCTGTGAGGTTGCATTGCATATTAGTTGACTGGTAGTGGATCGGGCTGTGTGCCGTAGCGTATCATGATATTATGCTTGGGCTGTAGGAGCCCCTCCGGAGTCTGAACTCCCACAATGAGCACGGGTACCCAAATGGATCGGGCTACGCACCATAGCGCTCATATTCGTGCATTGCATTGCATTTAGCTACACCTGTTAGCTGTTTTGTTGTTAACTGTTATGCTGTTAGCTGGTATTGCTGGTACAGATGCTGTTTATGTTGATACTGTTGCACGGTATTTATTTATAGTTGTACTTAGTGCTATATTGGGTATTCTTACCTTCGCTGTCTTACCCTTGCTTATTACCACTAAGTCTGGAAGTACTCACTTTATTCCTTGCACCTTGTGTGCAGATCCAGGTACATAGCAGCAGACCTGATCCCGTAGCTACTTGGATTTATTTGTCTGGATAGTCAAGATAGCTGCCGCGTTCGCAGGACCTGACTCTCTTTCCAGCTTATCTTTATTCTTGTCTTTATTTTATTTCTGCACTTGAGCTCAGTTGTAGACACTATTACACCTTATATACTCTGTAGAGGCTCATGACTCGTGACTCCTGGTCTTTGGGAGGTTTTTGTTGGTTTGGGACTTGATCCCCGTATTTGGATATTTTCTTTATGATTATTCTATCTTGATTATCCGTAAAAGTGGTTAAAAGTGAGCTGCTAGCTCCGTGATCTTTATTGATTGGTCGGGCTGGCCTAGCAGTGTGCTGGGCGCCATCACAACCGGGTTTGGGGTCGTGTCACGAACCGTGCTAGAAGTTCCGCATCCGGTTTCATTTTACTGCAACTTGGCATAACAGTCGCCAGATGTCTCCGTGTACCAGGCCTAGTAAAGGAATTGGATACTTTTGGAATAAGCATTGGGAGGGACCAACTTTTATTCTTCATTTTCTTGTCTCTTTGGATATCGGCAACGGTTGGCTCGAAACCTAAACAAAAAGTGTCGTCACTGCCTGGAAGGTGGATTGGCTGTGTTATAATTTGTAGAGTTACTCCTAGCCTTTCCTCCATGAAAACCCATTTCTTATCATTTCCTTGGCAACCATCACTACTATAGGAGCCACTGTGGGAATCGGCATGTTTTCCCCCTTGGATATTTTATTCACCACCACAATATACATGACTTGATATACCCACGGGCCTTTATCTCCTTCAGTTTCTTCGAATGGTGTGATAGCATTGCATACATCATCTTCTCCATGCACTATGATCTCCTGTTGTTCCCATTCAAATTTTACCATCTGATGCAAAGAGGAGGGTACAGCTTTTGCCGCATGGATCCACGGACGTCCCAATAAAAGATTGTAAGACACAGGAACATCTAACACCTGGAACTCTATAGTGAAGTCCACGGTCCAATAGTAATCTTCAGAATAATATCCCCTACAGTATTCTTGCCACCTCCATCAAAACCCCGTACACATACACTGTTCCGATGAATTCTACCAGGAGTGACCTTCAATTTTCCCAAGGTTGAGAGTGGGAAAATATTGGCACTTGACCCGTTGTCCACCAGAACACGGGTTACTACAGATTCTTCACACTTGACTGTGAGGTATAGTGTTTTGTTATGTTCCGTTCCTTCAAGCGGCAACTCATTATCTGAAAATTTTATCTTATTTGTCTCAAAGATCTTGTTCGTGATTTTCTCCAAATGGCATACTGAAATCTTCTCTGGCACATGGGCTTCATTCAAAATTTTCATCAACGCCTTTCTATGCTCATCAGAATGAATTAGCAACAATGAAATCTGCGCGGGCCTTATTCTCAATTGCTCCACTATTGAATAGTCTTGAGCCTTCATCTTTTTCAATAACTCTTTCGCTTCCTCTTTAGTAACTGCCTTCTTTATATGAGTCGGGTTCTCCTTTACCACTTTTGTCTTCCTCAATTCTTCCGGGGCAAAGCATCGCCCGAAGCGAGTTAAACCATGTGTTTCATTGATTTCTCCTTTAACTTCCTTCCCCTTATACATCACTGTAACTTTATCATATTTCCATGGTATGGCCCTGGTGTTCACGACTAGCATCTGCACCACTGGTTTGATAACCACAGGCTCCATATAAGCTCCATTTACGGTCAACAAAGGCTAAGCTCCCGGCACTACTACCTTCACGGGCTCAACCACTGATGGCTTCTTTATTGGTAACTCAGGTGACGCTTTCTCCTTTTCAACTTCCCCTTCCACCTTATTATTATCTTTAATTATCATCATTGATTGAGAAGGTTTCCTAATGCTAACATATGCGTGTCATGATGTGCTGGTAATGGGTTCTGTGTGGTATTGGGAGTTTCAGCAGCTTGTACTTCAATCCTCCTGGTATTAATAAGTTCCTGTATGGTGGACTTTAAATGCCAACACTTTTCTGTATCATGTCCCGGCGCCCCGGAACAATACTCACATTGGACTGATTGGTCTAGATTTCTGGGTGGTGGGTTGGGAATTTTTGGTTCAATAGGGCTTAACATCCCTAACTCTGTCGAGCGGTGAAAAAGACTGGTATATGACTCCCCTAACGGAGTAAATATTTTCTTTCTTTGGGCTCTATCTCCTCTTACTTCTGGATCTGGACGGAAATTAGGTCGATTTGGATCTCTGTATGTTTTGGAAGGCGAGTAGACAATTTGTGCGTGGTAGATATTTTGTGGAGCTGGGGTACGCCATGCATGTAGAGGCGGTGGGTAAGGTTGAGCATGTAGGACGGAAAAATGTGGATTGGATGGAGGATAATATGGTGGAGGTGGGTTGTAGGGTGCTGGTGAATATGGTTGGTATGGGCTAGGTGGATGATGATATGTATTGGGGCCCCGGGACCATGATCTACATTCAATGACCGCAACTTCCTCCTTCTTCTTCTTGCCAATCGATCCTCTAGTTCCAGTCTGTATTGCTTGGTTCGTGGCCTTGATAGCCAAATAACTCATGATCTTATTTGTCTTTAGCCCTTCTTCTACAAAGCTTCCCATTTTGACCACCTCGTTAAAGGTTTTTCCAATTGCCGATACTTAGTGGCCATAGTAAGTTGGCTCCAAGGCCTGTAGAAAACAATCCACTATTTCTGCTTCTTTCATGGGGGGGGGGTCTACTCATGCAGCCTGCTCCCTCCACCTGAATCCGTATTCCCGGAAACTTTCCCTACGTTTCTTCTCCATTTTAGTCAACGATAGCCTGTCAGGAATAATCTCTAGATTGTATTGGAAATGTTTGGTAAACGATTGAGCTAGGTTATCCCAGATGAACCACCTGGTATGATCCTGTCGAATATACCATTCCAACGCTGAACCACTTAAGCTCTCGCTAAAATAAGCCATAAGTAACTCGTCCCTTCCTCCTGCTCCGCGCATTTTACTATAGTAACCCCTCAGATGGGCTATTAGATCCCCGTGACAGTCATACATATCAAACTTGGGAAACTTAAACCTGGCCGAGAGCTGTACCTCCATAAACAAGCATAAGTCTTTATACGCAACACTCACTTGGCCTCCTAGCCCTTTTATGTTACGAAATTATTGTTCAAGTCTTTTCATCTTACGGTCCATCTCTTCTTGTTCCAAATTTCTGACAAGCTTTTCCTCTTCTGTCATGTCTATGAGCGGTGTGTAGGAGTCATGTTGCCTGAAAGTTGGTTCTGGTGGATAATAATGAATGTCCTGAACATGGAACACAGGTTCGCTGGAAAATTTGTGGAGAGCAGCGGGTGGCGGTGCCACGTATACTGGAGCGGCCTGAGGTGGTGGCGGTGGAACTTGTTTAGACAATGGTGGAGGTGTTTGTGAAGTTATAGCATAGTAATGTGGGTATGTTGGGTATGTGGAGGATGAATTCATAGTGGGTGGTTCAGGATTTGGGTTTGTAGGAGGGGTGTATGCTAGGTTGGCTGGATAGGAAGGCAAAGGTTGACCGCTAGACCAGGCCTAGTACATCTCTGACTTCTGCTGTTTTAATTTGTACATCTCTTCTTTCAGACTAACCACTTCCACAACTTTTTCCTCCTGTACCAGATCCATAATAGTGGGCTCGATTTCCTGAGTCACTACTTTGGTCATAGCTTGAACGTGTATTGTAGTTGCGATATGCCAGAATGCCAGTTGCCAACTGAAAATCTAATACTCATCAACAAAAAAACTCGTTAATAGTTAGCTCATAAAGGATTAAAAATCACAATTAAGAATCACAACTTTTGCCTTAGTCATTATGCATCATCCCGGCACTATTCCTCTTTAAACCACCGATTTTCTTTTTCACCTCTGTTTCTCATTGCTTTTCTATTTTTTTATTTTTCTTGTTTTCTTCTTTTCCATTTCTCTCTTTTTTCATTTTTGTTTTTTGTTCCTACATGTTTGCCTATCGCCCAAATAGTTTTCATAAAAAGGAAGAAAATAACCGCAACTTCTTTTGAATTTTTCATTGATACTCAAACATCATTACAAATGATGTTGTAATACAAATGCAAAAGAAAATTACAAATACAAAATGCATGCCCTTTGAGTACATTAAAGCTCCTAGTGCCCGCGAGACATCGTTCGGTCTTGCCGCGGGTCTATATGCTAATCCACTTTGGAGTTTGTCCAGGTTGGTCATTACTTGCTTTACAAAGAACTTAACTACTGATGTGAATGTTGACTGGGACATATCTTCACACAATTGGCATTTCCTTGTGATGTACTGAGCAATGTTGACGATTCTTTCCCTGATGACCCCTTTTTCTTGAAGCAACCTACCAATCTGTTTGGCACGAGCGTCTAAGGTTTGTTGGTTCTCCTTTTGTAGTTGTTGTAGCTCCAACTCTAACCGAGCCATAGCCATGTAGCAATGTTCTCTCTCTACTTCGAAATCTTTGGTTTGTTTGCTACTTTTGACTTCGGCTGTAATGATTTTCTTTCTCAATCGGACTACCTCAACATTATGTTCATCTTGTAATCGTTGACCCATTCGAAATCTTTCATCAGCATTGCTGGCCAGTTGTTTCCGAACCCCGACTAACTCCTTTTCAGCTTTATCTAGATCAAAGCTATAGTCATTCACTTTGCACAGAAGATTTTCAATCAATTTCTCATCTCGGGCTAGGCGAACTGGGGTTTCGGCTGCTGTTTTCATCTTTGCAATCTAAGCCTTCAAGATTTCATTCTCTTTTCTCAACTGTTTCTTTTCTCCCTCATCGAATGCCTCTTATAAGTTGCTCTCGAAAATGTGGTCTTGGAATTGTTTCTCTAACAAGCTCATTCTGGCTCGGTACTCATTTTCTTTGGCCACCCAATCTTTGTGCTCCTTAGAATGCTAGGCCAACTCTTGAATGTGAGGCCTCTTCATTGGTCTATCATGCTCGACATCCCGATTATACCATGCCGCATACCCTGGTGATACTTTCACTTGAGTTTGATTTCCCACACAAGTGTCTACTCTCAAGCATTGGCATTTATTCCAGATCTGTCGAATCTTTGCTTCCGGGAATTGTCCGTCCGGGCTGATTTCTACGGCTTGTAGGCAGAGGTCCCCATCTTTTGGTATAATCTGATATCTCTTGAGCTACCATAGTACCCTGTACGGTGCATAAGGCTGAATGCTTTTAAGACCCACTATCAGAAAATGCGACCCTTCTGTTGGCATGTATATCACCTCGTTGAGGGGCAACCATCCGTATGCCCAATCAATTTGGCTAGCAGTCAATGATCGCAAGTATGTAATCCCACCTTTTGATCCTTCTGGCAGATTAACTTCTTTTGTTCTCATATAAAATTCTTCAATGCACGTCTTTTTAGATGACCCGTAACTCGAGAACGGAGGGTGACGACACAAATGTTCTATCAACCACATCTGGAGAAGCAAATTGCATCCCTCGAAGAAGTAATGCCCTACTACAGATGTGAGGGCATGGAAGATATCAGCTACAATCATCGATGCCAGTATGTTGTTATCTTGCACAAGAAGAGTACTGGCAACCCCGGCGACCCTTATATCAATATTTCCATCTTTCCTCGGGAATATGACCAATCCCAGAAATGCCACTATAAAGGCGAATCGCCTATGTTCTTCCCACTTGACTCGGTTAGATTTACTGCAGAGTTTGTTCGTAGGGTCGTTAAATCCCCCAATATGACCATATCTGCGGTAGATGAAACTCAAAGTACAAAACCCATGAGCCAAGTCTTCATTATGAACGTTCCTGGCGATTTTGAATGGAATCGAGCAATCTATGCACTGTAATTGCCCTTGGAGCCACCGAATATTTATCCTTCAGAGGAACCTCACCTTTCCCGATATAATAAGCAATTTCTTCTAATGTAGGAGTGAGCTTAAAATCTGAGAAGTGTAGAACATTACGCGCAGGATCCCAACAAGCAACGAGAGCCCGAATGATATCACCACGAGGTATTATGTCTATCAACCCAGTAAGATCTTTCAGATATCGTTTGACCCAAACCTGTCCTTCTTGACCCAGATCATTCCACCATAACCTCAACTCCAAAGGGATTTTGTTCATTAAAGCAAAGGGTTCATTTTGTACTGTGCTCATCCTGCACATTTATTACAGGAAATTTTATTCAGAAAAGGGAAAAAATTTTCAAAGACAATTTTTCATTATTTTGAAAGAATTAGCCTTTCCGAGCTATTTATATTAAAAAGAAAAAGACATGACTTCAAAGTGGCCATTTTTGCAAAAACAGCCTTCCGGCGTCCTTTCGAACATTCGGCTATTTCCAAAAATAGCAATCACTTTGATTTATTGAAAACTAAAATTCGATATTTTTTGGTCATTTTCTAAAAGGGGTGATAACTCAAACTTGATTTTGCGGCTACGGCCTTTCAACATTTTCGCATGGAATATTTTAAGGTTATTATTCAAAAAGAAAAAGAAAAGATTTCAAAGTGGCCATTTTTGCACAAACAGCCTTCCGGTGTCCTTGCGGAACATTCGGGTATTTTCAAAAACAGCATCACTTTGATTTTATTGAAAACTAAAAATTCAACAATTTTTGGTTATTTTTTAAAAGGGGTGGTTGGAACCGATGAGGGTTGCCTACGTATCTCACATCCGGTGAGAATCAAACCTGCGTAGTTCGGTCAGATTATTTTGTGACCAATTATTTTAACAGCATTGTCTCACACTTTCTATTTTTCAAACTTTCTTTTTGAAATTTTTGACAACATTTCGTCTACGTTTCGATACTTTTCTATTCTAGAATTTCTCATTCTTTTTGTTTTCAGGAATTTAGCCGGTCCGCACAATAATCCAGGACAAATAAAATGCAACATATAATATGCTCGGTTTTTAATTACCGGGTCACCTGTCCTAGACGGACCCAACCCCTATGTTGAGTCCCCTAAGTCAGATATGATGCAAATAATCGTCCTAGATCTAGGTTCAATATCCTGATGTTTGATATGGTGCTAGACCATGTACCCGAGTGGACAACTCGGATCGAGGAGGGGGCTACATACCGAGGACCCACGGGGTCGTTCGATTTTGTAACTTATCCATCCTCTATTTCTTATTTGGGGTGTGACATTAAAAGAAAGGAGAGTCTCAACCAGTAAGCACGTCCCCGGAGGTAAGAAGAGAAGGGTTTTCGGCACAATTTTATATATACAATTCACGTAATATCAAAGCGGTAAACACGTAACACATTGATCAAAGTATATGATGAAGTCAAATAACATCAAGAATGACAATTCAATCGAGCTCGAATTCTTAAACCCTGAACCGAAGTTCTGGGTTGCTTATCCCCAGCAGAGTCGCCAGAGCTGTCACACCTCCCTTTTTACTACCTCTTTTTTCCGAAAAGGAAATAAGGTATACCTCATTAATTACTAATACACCCGGGAAAGGATATAATAATAACAACGAGGAAGGAGTTTTTCCATTTTAAGGACAATCAGAACGGGATTTTATTTAGAGTTTTAGAGTCGCCACTTGGGAAGATAATGGTGTTTCAAGTCACCGGTTAATCCCGAATCCGAGGAAATTGACTTTGTTTAAATAGTCCACAAAACTAAAATCCAGATAAGGAATTTTGTTAACCCGGAAAAAGGTGTTAGGCACTCCCGGGTTTTGTGGTTTTAGCATGGTCGCTCAACTGTCGTTCTTGACTTTATTTGATTTCGTTATATGCTTTTATGAAATGTGAATGTTTTGATTTGATATTTTTAACGACTTGCGATGTGAAGGGAACGCATTTTGAGTCACACCGCAACCAGTACGCCTGTGACTTTATCACGTTCCTGCTTCGCCGAAATTTAAGATTTGAGTCACATTAAATGTTCACTCATATTTAAGGAATGTATATTTTAAATCGTGCCTATAACGACTACGGCTTTTTATCGTTTAGGAAAAACCGTGAAATTCGCTAAACGGTCTCTCTGAATCTATCAATTATTAATATTCATACCGCATATTTTCTTTTATACGAGGATCGTTCCATTATTTTAAAAATCCGATCCTATTAAAGGCTATATTCTCTATTTTTGGTTTTTCCCCTACTTATATTACTTCTTTTGTATTTTCAAAACTGTGTCCAGGCCCATTATTTCCATTTCCAGGCATGGACATTTGTGGACTGAATTTAATAGTCCAGTTTACACAACTGGGTTTCAAAAACTCAGTATATGTTAAAATTATTATTTAGAGGCCCAGAGATGAATCCAGTTGCATCTGGGCCCATATTATCTATCAAGCCCAAATCAGATGAGAGAAATACAAAACAGAATTGAAATTTCATAGCCAATTCACAAAAAATCATCAAACAGTAGAGTAAATTAACCAATGACATTTTATTTTCATAAGGAACTGGAATACAGATTTAACAATATTAATTTTAAATTCTAGTTACCAATCACTAATTGAACTTGAACGATAGACTACCGTCCAAGATACTTTAAACGGTGATATGATGCTTAACAGTGCAAATTGAGTTGTTATTAATTAGTGATTATAACTCATACTATTCTGGATCGTTATTAAGCTAAAACTAATGACAACGCATGTTGTAACTTGATTTACTTACTTCGAATTGTCATAATCTAATTAGGTGAGATAAGTTAATTGTTGTTTTTAAATTGTTAAGCGTGTTTACTAAGTGAGTTAAGCTCATATATCGTCCTGTTTTAACCTAGTTTAACGATGTTTATAGCTATATCTACTCTATCTCTACACTATCAGTCATATTATTTCAATCTCGTACATAATAGCTATTACAAACATTCCTATCAAATTACAAAAGGTGTAACATATGATAAACATAAAATCTGTAGAATGCAACAGAAAATTTCGTCCAAACAACTCATGGAATTTCATTTCTTCAATTTGCTGGCAATTACATTTCGTAATAGAGAATGTGTACCCGATTCAGTAAAGGAAGCTTATAAGTCTAGGCAGCTAGATGAAGAATAGTCAGCGATTACAGCAGCAAAACAGTAGGAGAACAAATCACAGCAAAGCAGCAATAACAGCCAAGTATAATCTTCAAACTCAGCAATTAAGTAAGCCAGCAAACAGAATTAAGAAATCGAATTGAGTTTCGCAATATAGAACAACATAAGACTCTAGTTGAACTCCAGAATTTGCACCACTCGACTTAACTCAGAATTTTTACTCTCTATTTATTTTGTACCCTAGAATGTTCAACCTCTGAATTTCTAGAATCCAGCCCTTTTCAGGCTAATTGACAGTCCATTTATAGGTGATTTGGCTGATATTTTGAGGGGGAAATTCAAAATTCTTATTCTTAGTTCCCTCCCCTTAATCCTTCTATTAATTATAGTTTGGTTCCTCTATTTTAGGCTCGAAATGCCTTCCAGCCCCTGCTGGAAGGTTCTAGGGAATTCTTTTTTATTCTATTAAGGGCATATTACTATGGTGCCCTCACTTGCTAAGGATTATCACAGTTATACCTTTTTAATAGGCCTGTTTTCCCCTTTATGTTATGTCTAATTACAGGATAGATGAGATTATCATAGGCTAATGATAGAAATACTCAGAAGACTAACAGTCAAGAACATGCAAAATATCGTTTTTAGAAGATTTAAAAGGCGAACGGTCAAAAGCATGCTAGAATCATGTACAGAAGTCTTAGAAGACAAAAGCAAAGAAGACATATAAGAGATCAAATACAGAAAACTTAAAGCAAAGAAAACATGCAAAAAATCAAAATACAGAAAACTTAAATCAAAGAAGGCAAAAACACTTAGCTTGCAGGATTTGTCTTGTGTTCTTTCTTTATTCCTCTTTATTTTCTTTCTTTATTTCTTTTCTTTTTTCCAAGCTTCAAGATTTCAAAGACTTGAAGTCTGATTTTTCCAGATTTTTCTCGAATGGGTTTATTTTTTTGGTTTCTTGGTGGTAGAGGTGTGTTCCAGGTGTTATTGGGATGTATTTGGGGGTGGGTTGTGTTTGGGTGTTCGCCGGAACAAATCCAGGGTTATTCGAAGGAAACTAGCTACATAGGGTGAAAGATCCCCTCAAAGTTGTTATGGGGTGTATATCTGGAAGGCTAAATCATAGATTGATGGTCAGCGCCAAAAGCACCGGTGACCGGACTTTCAAGAACAAGGGGTTTTTCTGGTTTCCTAGTTCATGGTGGTTTTTGTGTGTGAGAGGGTGAAGGGAAAGAGGTTTGAGGTTATTCGTGGTCGGAAATGGCCATGGATTCTGGCCAGTCTCCATTGGAGACGGGTGAAGAGGATGAAGAAGAAGAGAGGGATAGGCGGCTAGGGTTGTGAATGCGTGTATGTGTTTGGTTTCTGAACTGAGAGACATAGTTTTTATATTCCTTTAAGCCTGGCGATCCTGGCCTTTGGATCATTTATGATCAATGGCCAAGATTAATTATCCTTAGACATCACTGTTTCGTTTATTAAGAGATTGCCTGGCCTCCGTTAGATCTCCAGACATTGACGGCCAGGATTTGTTTAGTATACTGCGTCATTTAATTATTTTAAAAGACTCAACAGCATCCGTCTGATCTACTTATTTGGACGGCCAAGATTAGAGCTTATGACACGACGCCGTTTCTTTTATTTCAAACTGCCTTACATGGTCCGTTAGATCAATATATCAACGGTTGAGATTTGATTCTGCAATACGCCGACATTTTGTTTAGTCTTTGGACTGGACGGTATATTTCCTTTGGGCTATTTGTACTTTGGGCATGTATTTTGAATTGTGGCCCACTTTAATTGTATTTTATGTATTTCCTCTTGTATTTAATTATTTCCTTTGTATTTTCCTTTTGTATTTTATTTTCTCTTTTTGTATTCATTTTCAATTGTCGTTTCTCTTTTATTTTCCTATATTTCTAATTTTTCTGGTGTTTTTATGATATTTTTTGCTATTTTCTTTAATGTTCCGGTATTTTTGTGTTTTTGTTAATTTTCTTTAATTTTCTTTATTTTTTGTGATATTTTCTAATTAACTTTTTTTGTAGTTTTTAATTTCAAATTATTTCAATCACAATTACACAATTATTTCAATTAAACACATAATTACACATCAAAAATCTTATTTTATTTTTTTTATTTTTGAATTTGTTTGCTTAGGGTAAAAATCACGTGCTCACAACTGACAACAGAATGTGAGGCTTAAAGACCTCATTATTACTCACTCGGATTAATGAGTCACATTTAACCACTTGGGAACTCATCTCATAAGCTAAAACTCAATTTTTACAGTACGAAAATGGCTTAATATGAACATAAAATATATAAGAATTATTAAATCAACCTAACTGGCATGACTCCCTTTTAATATAATCGTACGATTTAAACTTTACAAAGGAAAACTTTAAACTCATAAATATTCACCACAAGGACCTCATCCTTACATAACCTCCACCGCGGCTTGCAACCCGGTTTAAATATTTCACATTGTGCCAACTACAGTTTTTAATTTCCTTTCTTTCTTCTTCTCAATAAATTTCATAAACACATTTTTTATAGCACATAGCGAACCCTCATACCTGTAGGGCATATAATTCATAAAAAAATGGAATCAATTATTCCAAAATACATTAAACCCATGGTAGTGAATAATAAACATTACTTTAGCCTTACCCCAAAATCCTTGGAGCCCGATTTCTAACATCGAGAATTCTTTTCAAAACCCGAATCTCACATACACACACTGTATAAATCCGAACAAACTATGTAAAGCCATAATAATAACCCTAGATATAATAGCATAACATACTACACATTCTCGATCACCATAACCACTCAAACCAACCAAGTACCAATAGGAACCCCACATTAAACAGAACCTCGCTCCAAAACCTTCGTACCCCATCAATAATGAAGAAATATACAGGAACTCACAATACACAATACGTTCCCCAGACCGGTGGAAAGTATCCTGTTTAAACCATGGTAGAAACTACCAAGAACACTTCGCTTATGGCTTTAGCACCAAGGTGCTGATGGTGCGAGCTAGTGTTTTAAACTTATATATTCAATATTGTCCCTAATATGCAATTTAAATCTTTAAACTTTAGCAATATGACTGGACATCTCAAAATAATGTTTAACTCATGAATAAAACCATTTAATATGCTAAGTATCGTGAAAATAGTGATAATAACCCCTATAGGGTTCATATAACCGGCACAAAGCCCAAAACATGGCAATCAACCCAATCCAAGATAGCATTTAGCAAGTTTCAATCAATTACGCAATAAAAATTCACAACCGGGACGGACCAAATCACAATCCCCAATATTGCTCTACCCCACGCTCATACCTGGCATGTAAGTCACCATAATACAACACTATAATGTGCAAATCTGGGGTTTCAAACCCTTAGGGTATCATTTACAAGTATTACTCAACTCAAGACGGGCAAAAGTCTAGTTCGTTATGCTCTTGCCTCTCGAATTGGCCTCCTCGTGCGACGAATCTGCCCAAAATCACAACGAATATGTCGCATTATGCTAAAGAGATAATAACCAATCGAAAGCAATCGAAAGATATCAAAATTCATGAATTTGACAAAACCCGAGCCCCGGGCCCACGTCTCGAAACTCAAAAATTTTTTACCAAAATTTTCTTCATCCTATCTCGAGTCCGTTCATACGAAGATCACAAAAAAATGGATCTCGTTTGACCCTTCAAATTGACCCTAGAAGATCTTAAAATCACACGCCCTATAACCCCACTTTTCTACTGATTTTTCATGTTCTAATTCATATATAATCTTGTATTGAACTTCGAAATAAGTTGAACCAACTCACCTTTGATAGTTGATGAAATCCTCCTTGAAATTCTCTCCAAGTTCATCCAAACCAAATGAAAGAAATGAATGGAATAAGCCAAATCTGTGTGTAAAAGAATTTGCTCCTGCTTCGTCGAGTTGTACCTTGCACTTGTGTTGTACAAGTTGTACATCTTACTGAAAATGATTGCTCCACCAGTTATTTTTAGTAGATTATAACTTTTGCTACAGATGTCTAAATTATGGTTTTTTTTAGTTTTCTGGAAACTAGACACGAAGGGCTACAACTTTTATTTTTGAATCATCTAAAAATTCCGTGTAGATCGAAAGATATAGGCCTCCGAATTATGCAACTTTTGCTCTCCCAAGATAGCTTAGTGGCAGATATTTCTGCAACTTTTTCTTTTCTTTTTGATCCGAATTTCATTTTGTTAACCTTCCGAAATCCACCTGAGGCCCTCGGGACCTTAACCAATTATAACAACATATCCCACAATATTATTCAAACTTGTTCTAACCTTCGGAACACCCAAAATAATATCAAAATATCAAATCATCATCGGATTCAAGCCTATAAATCTCAGAACTTCCAAATTCCACATCCGCTGCTGAAATACCTGAAAACTTGTCCGAATGACCTCAGGTTTTGCAGAAAAGTCTAAAATGACATAATAAATCTAAAGAAACTCTCGGAATTTCATTCCAACCCTCGAATCAAAATCTCACCTATCAACCGGAATTCACCAAAATGCTAATTTTGCCAATTAAAGCTTAATTCTACAGCGGTCATCACGAAAATAGTTCGGACACACTCCTAAGTCCCAAATCACCTAACGAAGCTATCTGAGCCATAAAATTTGCATCTCGAGCACTCTCACACATAAGTCAATATCCGGTTGACTTTTCCAACTTAAACTTTCTTAAAAGAGACTAAGTATCTCAAACCTTACCAAAATCATTCCAGAATGACTTCAATTTTTGCACACAAGTCACATTCGATATTACGGACTTTTCCCAACATTTGAAATCACATTCCGACCTTGATATCAAAATTTCCGCTTCCGGTAGAATTATCTCAAAAACCTTCAAATTTCTATATTTAGCCAAATGACTTCAAAATGACCTCTGGACATCCGAATTCACTTCCGATCACGCTCTCAACTCCAGAATCACCATACGAAACTATTCCTACACTCGGAATCCCAATCATACATCTATATCACTAAAATGTCTTCCAACCCAAATTTTTGAAATTCTTCTAAAATACTAACTTCCACAATATACGCCGAAATTCTCATGGGTTATCCAAAACCAAATTTGGACATACGCCCAAGTCCGAAATCATCATACTTACGCTAGAACTTTCAGATCCCGATTCTAAGGTCATTTACTCAAAATTCTAATCTTAGCCATTTTCTTCAACTTAAGGCTGTTGCAATGAAAATTTTCTTTCCAATTTGACTTCGAATTTTCCAAAATTTAATTCTAACGATACGCACTAGTCAATATACCTAAAATGAAGTTTTTCATGGCTTCAAACTTTTGAACGAGGCACTAGAGCAAAAACGACCGGTCGGGTCCTTACATTCACGATGGCGGATGAACCTTCGCGACCGCATAGAGTAAATATTTTGCTGCAATGAACCAACTTTGGAAGCTTATATCAAAAAATATATAGGGAATTTGGAGATGATCCGAAAAAGAAAGCTGTAGCACTTTGTTTTTAGGTTTTACAAATGTAAATTAGTTAGAAGTTTAAGTTGTTTTCAAAAAGTTATGATAGTTACACTATAGGCTGTTGGGGAAGGATTTAGAAATCTCTAATGCACGGGGCTGATTTTTGGAAGCATATATCTCATAATATAAAAAGAGGTAGGAAATGAGAAATATATGAAAGTATAGCCCTTGATTACTAGTTTTTGGAACATCGGACCATTTATCATTTGGAGTTGGGTGCAAAAGGTTATGGTCATTACACTAGAGGCTGTCTGGAAGAGCTCGGAACTGTTTTTCATGATCGTGAAGCATTGTCCGCAATCAAGAAGGGAAAATTTTGGGTTGAGAAAAGTTGTGCTTTGCGATCGCAAAGTATTTTTGGCAATCACGAAGAGTATATACTTGGGAAAAATGTTTTAAAGACCTATTCCGCGACTTTGAACCCTTTTTACACCATTTTTGAACGTGAAAAGAGTTTGGAGGCAATTTTAAAGAGAGGAAATTATTGTTCTTCATTGAGCTAAGGATTTTGGACTAAAAAAACATGATTGTTTGTGATTAAGAAATGAAAATATCTGTGTCAATTCATAAAAATCAGTAAAAAAAGTGGAGTTAGAGCTTGAGATTATGAGACCTTTCAGGGATGATTTGAGGGGTAAAACGAACACCAATTTTTTAGTTCTTTATATGTATGGACTCGTGAGATGATGAAGAACATTTTGGTATAATATTTGTCCAGTTCCAGGCTGTAGGTCTCGGGGTCGGGTTTTGACTGATTTTGGGTTTTTGTGCTTAAAATTGATATTTCTCAATTGGAATTCTTACGTTTAGCATAATATAATGATAAAGATCATAACTTGGCAGATTTAGAGCACTCGGGAGTCGTTCCGAAGGGTAAAGGCATTGCAAGCTAGATTTCGGGATAGATTGAGGTGAGTAATAATTTTAAATGTCGTCCTGATTGTAGGAAACCCCAGAATTTCACAGCGTACAACTATGTTGAGGTGAATAACACACTAAGATGACGACCATGGGGTAGAGCACCACTGGGGGTTGTGACTTAGTCCATCCCGAATGATTATTTTACTACGTATTTGATAGTAATTAGTTGATATTATTATATTTGGGCAAAATGCCATATGTGGGCTTCGTGCAAGATGTTTGAACCCTTGGAGAATTCAAACGATATTTTCCTAACTGATTGATTTCATATTGGTGCTCAGTCATACTATATTTTTCTATATTAAAAACTTAGCTGTATTATTTTATTTTAAACACATTAAATAATATTTTCATAAGGTATTTGAGCTGAGCTTCATATTTTACTGTGGCCCGAGGGGCTTATGCGATTCTGACTAATTAAGGCCGAAGGCCTGTGTTGTGAGGATACATTTAGGTTGGGCTGCACGCCACATCGATGATACATTGATTATGATAATAAGGCTGAGGGTTAGAGATTGTACGCCATGAGGTGGCTTGAGATAGTGATATGAAGATGAGAGCCTGTTTATGATGCCATGAGATGGCTTGATAGTGCACTCGGTCTGTAAGAGCCTCCTCCCGGAGTCTGTGCACACCCGTGAGCATGGGTACCCATTGTGATATGAGATATAGCCTGAAGGGCTGGTATTATTCTGTGACATTTGCCCAAGGGGTTGATTCTACTGTTATTGTGCCGAATGGGCCATTATTATCTGTTTAATCTTCTGTTGTTCCCCATCATATTGTTTAACTATTTCGAATATGTTTACGGGATTTCACTGTTTAGTTATAATTAATGATTTGTTATGCTTGTTGTAGCTTAATGTTGTGCCTTACGTGGATTTATATTACTCAGTCTTCATTTATTTTTATTACTCTCTGAGTTGTAGTACTCACTTTACTCCCTATACCTCGTGTGCATATTCAGGTATTTCTGAACCCGGTAGCGGGTTGGTTGCTTAGAGGCAGAGTCATCGGAGTTTAGAAAAGGTAGATGCCTGACATTCGTAGTACTGCTTTTCTCCCCCTCGATTTCACTAAAATGTATCTATTACATTTTAGACTCTTATTGTATTTGGACGTTAGTAGATGCTCATGACTAGTTACGCCCCGATGTCGGGTTGTGTTGGGCTTGTTTTCTGCAAATTATACTCTTAACCTCTTATTTTGAGATTTTATCATGTTTACGAATTAATACTTGTTATGTTACTGCTAAAATTGGAATGGGAATGTGTCAAGCCTTGTCTTCACGAGAGGCACCATCACGGTCGGTTTTGGGTTTAGGGTTACGACAAATTGGTATCTGAGCCTAGGTTACATAGGTCTCACGAGTCATGAGCATGTTTAATAGAGTCTCTCGGATTTGTATGGAAATCTGTATTTATCCTCGAGAGGCTGTAGAACCTTTAGGAAAAACTTTACATTCTTGAACTCTTATCGTGCGTCCTTGATTCAGATTTAAATATAACTCTTTGAATTCCTTTGTAACGACCCGGCCCGTCGTTACGGGAATTTACCACCCCGTTACCTTGCATTTACATATGTTATGCTTTTAAAACAAGTATTAGAGTATATCGGGTGAGTTAGAAGTGATTTGGATTGAAAATGAAACAAATAACATGTTTGAAGAAAGCTTGAATATGAAAAGTCAACCAAGAGTTGACTATTGAGTTAGAGTGCTCGGAACCGGATTCTGATGATTCGACTAGTTCGGGGGATCATTTATGACTTAGGAGAACAATCGGAATTGAATTCGGAGGTCCGGTGTAGTTTTAAGCTTGAATTGGCGAATGTTGAATTTTGGCGAAACCGGATGGTAGGTGATATTTTGATCCGGGGGTCGGAATGGAATTCCGACAATTTCTGTAGCTTCGTTATGTGATTTTGGATATGACTGCAAATTTTCAGGTCATTCGGACATCGTTTGATCGGGTTTTGGGTTGAATGTTAGTTTTGAAAGTTTTGAAGAAACTTAGGCTTGAATCCGTGGTTAATCGGTGATTTTGATGTTTAGGATGGTGTTTTTATGATTGGAACAAGTTCGTATAAGGAATTAGGATGTGTTGGTGTGTTTGAATGAGGTTCCGGGGGCCTCGGGGTGTTTTCGGATGGTTAATCGGGAGAAAAATATGGAAAATTGCGGAAACTGGTGCACTGCTTCTGTTGTTTCCGCTCCTGCGGAATTTTGGGCGCAGGAGCGGGTGCGCTGAAGCGGACCAGGAGCCGCAGAAGCGGCGACCGCAGAAGCGGATCATTTTCCGCTGAAGCGGAAACGCGGGGGCGGGCTGGGAGTCGCAGAAGCGACCATCGCAGAAGCGGAAGGGGAGCCGCTTAGGCGAGTCCGCAGAAGCGGACGCCCAGTCGCAGAAGCGGACGTTTCCGCAGGAGCGGTCCAATCTCCGCAGAAGCGGACGCGTAGGAGCGGAAATATTTCCGCAGAAGCGGAAATCGCTGTAAGTTAAGTGTATCAGAAGTAGAAAATTTCAGAAACATTTTATCATTTGGGGGTCTCGGCTTAAGGGCGACTTTGGGCGATTTTGAGGAAGAAATCAAGGGAAATCATGAGGTAATCAACTATGAACTCATATTATGATTAGTATTGATAATATCATGCAATTATATCATGAAAATGGAGGAATTTGGGGTAATTATGGAGGATTTAACCCTAGGTTTGAACTTTAGAGAATCAAGGTTTTGAATGAGCAAATGGAGTCCGAATTTGGTAAAATTGATATGCTTAGACTCGTATTGAGATGAGGGTTCCGAATATGAGACTTTCGTAATTTTTCGAGAATCGTACCGAAAGTCGGGTTTTACCAACTTGGTGTAATGTTGAGAATTTCATATGAATTGAAGTGGGTTATGATTCTTTGACCCGTATTTGATATAATTATTGTTATTTGACTAGATTCTACGCACGAGGCAACGAAATTCAAGGGAAAAGGCATCGCGGACGATTCGACGACCGACTAGAGGTGAGTAGTTTGTGTATATTGTAGCCTGAGGGTTCGAAACCCCGGCTTAGCACATTGTGACGCTAATAGGGCGTGGCTCGCACACCGTGGCAGGTGCGGAATTGATTGTGATTGGGGATTGAGACTTGGTCCATCCCAGGAAATGAATAATATGTTGTTAGTGTTGGAAATACACTGTATTTGCTATATTTGTGGGCTGTAAGCCTTGTTTGGGGCCTTGTGCCGATCTGTAGTGTCCTTAAAGGACAATATTTATGTGATAGCAAAAATTGCTTAAATCACTGATCTCAGTCCTGAAAATTGAAATCACACTTTTGAAATGCTAAGTCACCGGCTTTTACAAATCTAATAAAGATAAAAGTATTTTTCATAAATTATGAATTGAGAACTGGAATTAAGGATAATGAATTGTTTTGTGACTTATTTGCTTATTGTGGACTGAGCATGGGATCGGGCTGCACGCCGCAGTGGTTGATATGAGGATCGGGCTGCACGCCGCAGCAGTATTGCGCTTGGGCTGTAGGAGCCCCTCGGAGTCTGTACACACCCCGGTGAGCGCCGTCGACGTTAAATGGATCGGGCTGCACGCCGTAGCGATTATGTGCATTGCATTGCATTCTGTATTTGTTGGATTACTCTGTGGTAGTTGTATTGTATTATTGTTGCTAGTTCAGTAGGAGATTCGGACTGTAGTGTAGCTTCATATTGTGGTATTTTGTGGATTTCTTCCTGTCAGCTACATGTATATATTTGTTACTCACTGAGTACTTAGTACTACCCCTACTCCCTGCACCTTTTGTGTGCAGACTCAGGTACACAGGAGCAGTAGACGGACATCTCCGGCGTTTACATTGTCACATCGAGTTGCTGAGGTAGCTGCCTACGTTCGCAGAGCCTAGCTTCTCCTCTCATTCCAGTTGTTCGTTTATATTTTGTATTCGGACTTGAGTACTTCTATATCGTACTCTCTATTTCCTGTTGGTTTTGTTAGAGGCTCTAGACTTGTGACTCCGGATCTTTGGGAGTGTCAGTACTTTCGTTCAGTATTAATATTATTGGAGTTCTTAAACTCATATATTCTTTTGGGCTGCCCATTTGGGGACTGGTATTGTGTTATAATTAAATCGTTGGTTTGGCTGGCCTAGCTTGATTGTTGGGCGCCATCACGACTGGATTTGGGTCGTGACAAGTTGGTATCAAAGCCCTAGGTTATTAGGACTCGCGAGTCATGAGCCGGTTTAGTAGGCTTTCGTAGATCGGTACGTAGACGTCCGTATCTATCTTCGAAGGGCTATAGAAACTTTAGGAAAAACCTCATTTTCTTGAATTCATATCGTGCGATTTGTGTTATCATGAAATTAAATCTTTCCATATTCTATTCTCTCGCGGATGGCGAGAACACGAGCTAACGGACGTGGCGGACGACCACCGTTGGCACCCGAGAGGCCGTGGTCGTGGTAGAGGTAGAGCGAGCGGCACCGGCACCGGCATTTGCGACCCGCCGGTTGACCGGACTCGGGACCGGATTCCGGCGGTGAACAGCTCGGCGGCTCGGGTTCGAGTGCCGGCGGTGCCTGATTGTGATACCGGGTCTTCGGGAGACCATAGCACAGATATTATCAGTGTGCACGGGATTGGCACAGGTAGTTGCTTCTACTGCTGCAGTATCTTCTTCGCGAGCGGGGGAGGAATCGGACCCCGTGGCTCGCACACCCGAGCCAGTTCAGCCAGTTGCGCCCGTTGCGCCAGCTCCTGCATATGTGGTTCGAGTTATGCCCGACGATGAGCGGCGTCGTTTGGAGAGATTTGAGAGGTTACGGCCTCCGACATTCGGTGGAGTGCCGAGGGCGAGGATGCCCGGGGTTTTCTTGACGGATGTCGGCGTATGCTTCGCACCGCGGGTATTCTAGGAGTCCGGCGGTGTTTCATTCGCCACTTTTCGGTTCACAGGTGCAGCTTTCCGGTGGTGGGAGGATTTTGAGAGGCGTAGGCCGGCTGGGGCAGTGCCCCTCACTTGGCAGCAGTTCTCCGCGGTATTTTTGGAGAAGTACGTGCCTCGGTCTCGAAGAGAGGAGCTGCGACGTCGGTTCGAGTGGTTGAAGCAGAGGGAGAGA
This sequence comes from Nicotiana noctiflora, assembly GCA_032618575.1. NCBI lineage: Eukaryota > Viridiplantae > Streptophyta > Magnoliopsida > Solanales > Solanaceae > Nicotiana > Nicotiana noctiflora. The sequence goes on from JASVEL010005904.1 coordinate 34,595, forward strand.
TGACAGTTAATCAGTACGAGATGAGATTCACACAGCTGGCCCGTCATACCATGTGGATGGTTCCTACAGACAGGGAGAGGAATCGGAGATTTATTGATGGTCTTATTTATCCCATCCGCATATTGATGACCGGGGAGAGAGTTTCGACAGTTACCTTGAGGAGGTGGTTGATGCTGCCGTCATATTGAGACAGATCGCCGCGGAGAGCGAGAGAGAGAGAGGCTAAGAGGCCTCGTGGTGCGCGATTACGGTGGTGCTCGTCTACGGGGCCAATTTCGAGCATAGCGAGAGGTCGCTCGCTTCGGATCTCGTCGGTACGGACGTGCGGAGTCCGGTGGGGTTTCATCCGATCGTGGTCGTCAAGGCCGGCGGGGTTATCGGGGTCGGCGGGGCCGCCGGCGAGTCGGCCTGCGCGGGTGCTCTTCCGGCTCGAGCTGCTGCTCCTGTTTCCTCGGCACAGGATTCATCTGTAGCGAGGGGTCCTCGGCGGCCCCTTCTTCCATCTTCGGAGCCGTTGTTTTGAGTGCGGTGATTTGGGCCATATCGAGAGAGAGTGTCCTCGGTGGCTCCGTAAGAGGTCACGGCGGAGGGATCAGAGGCCTCGTCTTCTACTCCTGTTCTTCCAGCGCCGGCACGGTCGGCTAGGAGCTGGTGGCCAGGTATCTAGAGGTCGCCCCGGGGGCGAGGATCGTGCTGGTGGAGGCCAAGCTCGTTTCTATGCTCTTCGGACGGGAAGGATGCTAGTGCCTCCAGATGCGGTCATTTCGGGTATTATCTCGATCTGCCACAGGGATGCTTTCGTCTTATTTGATCCCGGATCCACCTATTCTTATGTCTCTACTTACTTTGCACATCATTTGGGTATGACCCGTGGTATTCTTGCTTTGCCCGTACATGTGTCCACCCCAGTGGGGGATACTGTTGTTGTGGATCAGGTATATCGATCCTGTATTGTTACTATTGGGGGTCTGGAGACCCGAGTTGATTTATTACTACTGGGTATGTTAGATTTCGATGTTATCCTAGGCATGGATTGGCTATCTCCTTATCATGCAATTCTGGACTGTCATGCCAAGACAGTCACGTTAGCTATTCCGGGTAATCCGCGGATCGAGTGGCGTGGCTTGACTGATTATGTGTCTGACAGGGTGATTTCGTATATAAAAGCTCAACGAATGATTGGCAAAGGTTGTTTATCTTATTTGGCGTTCATTAGAAATGTTGAGGCCGAGACACCCAGTCTTGATTCGGTCCCCATTGTGAGGGAGTTTCCGGATGTATTTCCAGCAGACCTACCAGGCATGCCGCCTGAGAGAGATATTGACTTTGGTATTGACTTGGTGCCGGGCACTTAGCCCATTTCTATTCCTCCTTATCGCATGGCACCTGCACAGTTAAAAGAATTGAAAGAACAACTTCAGGAACTCTTAGATAAGGGTTTCATTCGTCCGAGTGTGTCACTTTGGGGTGCACCGGTGTTGTTCGTAAAGAAGAAAGATGGCACAATGAGAATGTGCATTGATTACAGGCAGCTGAACAAAGTAATAGTGAAGAATAAGTACCTATTGTCTCGTATTGAGGACTTGTTTGATCAGCTCCGGGGAGCTAGTGTATTCTCTAAGATTGATCTTCGATCGGGCTATCATCAGTTGAAGATTAGGGATTCAGACATTATGAAAATAGCGTTCAAGACGCGATATGGGCACTACGAGTTCCTGGTGATGTCTTTCGGGTTGACTAATGCCCCGGCAGCATTCATGCACTTGATGAATAGTGTATTTCGGCCGTACCTTGATTCTTTTGTGATTGTGTTTATTGATGATATCCTGGTATATTCACGCAGCCGGGAGGAGCATGCACAGCATTTGAGAGTGGCATTGCAGAGGTTGAGAGAAGAGAAGCTTTATGCAAAATTCTCTAAGTGTGAGTTCTGGCTAGATACTGTGGGTTTTCTGGGACATATAGTGTCCAGTGATGGTATTAGGGTTGATCCTCAGAAGGTTGAGGCAGTACAGAATTGGCCCAGACCTTCCTCAGCTACAGAGATTCGGAGTTTTCTCGGTTTGGCAGGCTATTATCGTCGGTTTGTTCAGGATTTCTCATCCATTGCTTCACCGTTGACTAAGTTGACACAGAAAAATGCCCCATTTGTGTGGTCTGATGAATGTGAAGAGAGCTTTCAGAAGCTCAAGAAGGCTTTGACCACAGCTCCAGTACTTGTGTTACCATCGGCCTCAGGGTCATATACGGTGTATTGTGATGCTTCCAGAGTTGGACTCGGTTGTGTGTTGATGCGGGAGGGTAGAGTTATTGCATATGCTTCTCGTCAGCTAAAGCCCCACGAGAAGAACTACCCTGTTCATGATTTGGAGTTATCTGCTATTGTTCATGCCTTGAAGATTTGGAGGCATTATCTATATGGTGTATCTTGTGATGTATATACAGACCACCGCAGCCTTCAGCATTTGTTTAAGCAAAAAGATCTAAATTTGAGGCAGCGGAGATGGCTGGAGTTGCTTAAAGATTATGATATTACTATCTTGTATCATCCCGGGAAAGCCAATGTAGTGGCTGATGCATTGAGCCGGAAGGCTATTAGTATGGGCAGTTTGGCGTATATTCCAGTTGGGGAGAGACCCCTAGCAGTTGATGTTCAGGCGTTAGCTAATCAGATGGTAAGGCTGGATATTTCTGAGCCCAATCGGGTGATGGCTTATGTAGTAGCTCGATCTTCTCTATATGATCGTATTCGAGAGCGTCGGTATGATGATCCACACTTACTTGTCCTTAAGGACAGAGTTCAGCATGATGATGCTAGAGATGTCACTATTGATAGTGAGGGTGTATTGCGGATGCGGGGCCGGATATGTGTGCCCAATGTTGATGGCCTTCGTGAGTTGATATTGGAAGAGGCCCACAGTTCGCGGTATTCTATTCATCCAGGAGCCGCGAAGATGTATCAGGATTTGAAGCAGCATTGCTGGTGGAGAAAGATGAAGAAAGATATTGTGAGCCATGTGGCTCGGTGTCTAAACTGTCAGCAGGTCAAGTATGAGCATCAGAGACCTGGTGGTGTGTTCCAGCGTATTGATATTCCTGAGTGGAAGTGGGAAAGGATTACTATGGACTTTGTTAGTGGACTCCCTCGGACGGCGAGGAAGTTTGATTCAGTTTGGGTGGTGGTGGATAGGTTGACTAAGTCAGCTCACTTCATCCCAGTGTGTACTACCTATACCTCAGAGCGGTTGGCAGAGATATTCATCCGTGAGATAGTGAGATTGCATGGAGTTCCTATTTCCATTATATCAGACAGAGGTACCCAGTTCACATCTCAGTTCTGGAGGACATTTCAGCGAGAGTTGGGTTCACAGGTAGAGTTGAGCACAGCATTTCATCCACAGACGGATGGGCAGTCTGAGCGTACTATTCGGATATTGGAGGACATGTTGCGTGCTTGTGTCATTGATTTTGGTGGTTCATGGGCTGATTATTTGCCTTTGGCGGAGTTTGCTTACAATAATAGCTATCAGTCCAGCATTCAGATGGCACCGTATGAAGCTTTATATGGGAGACGGTGTAGGTCTCCAGTCGGTTGGTTCGAGCCCGGCGAGGCTAGGTTGTTAGGGACAGAGTTAGTCCAAGATGCCTTAGATAAGGTGAAGGTGATTCGGGAGAGACTTCGCACAGCTCAGTCGCGTCAGAAGAGTTATGCAGACCGGAAGGTCCGAGATGTGTCTTATTCAGTAGGTGAGAAGGTGTTGTTGAAGGTTTCGCCTATGAAGGGTGTTATGAGGTTTGGAAAGAAAGGGAAGTTGAGCCCAAGGTTTATTGGACCTTTTGAGGTGCTTAGGAAAGTTGGGGAGGTGGCTTATATGCTTGCTTTGCCACCCGGTTTGTCGGGAGTTCACCCGGTGTTCCATGTATCTATGCTCCGGAAGTATGTCGGAGACCCGTCTCATGTGTTGGACTTCAGCACGATACAGGATGTGGAACCAGTAGCCATTTTGGGTCGACAGGTTCGCCGTTTTGGGTCGACAGGTTCGTAAGTTGATATCCAAGGATATAGCTTCGGTGAAAGTGCAGTGGAGAGGTCGTCCCGTGGAGGAAGCAACTTGGGAGACCGAGCAGGAGATGCGGAGCAGATATCCTCACTTGTTTGATGCTCCAGGTATGTTTCTTAACCCGCTCGCGGACGAGCGTTTGTTTAAGTTGGGGAGAATGTAACGACCCGGCCCGTCGTTACGGGAATTTACCACCCCGTTACCTTGCATTTACATATATTATGCTTTTAAAACGGTATTAGAGTATATCGGGTGAGTTAGAAGTGATTTGGATTGAAAATGAAACAAATAACATGTTTGAAGAAAGCTTGAATATGAAAAGTCAACCAAGAGTTGACTATTGAGTTAGAGTGCTCGGAACCGGATTCGGATGATTCGACTAGTTCCCGGGGGATCATTTATGACTTAGGAGAACAATCGGAATTGAATTCGGAGGTCCGGTGTAGTTTTAAGCTTGAATTGGCGAATGTTGAATTTTGGCGAAAACCGGATGGTAGGTGATATTTTGATCCGGGAGTCGGAATGGAATTCCGACAATTTCTGTAGCTTCGTTATGTGATTTTGGATATGTCTGCAAATTTTCGGGTCATTCGGACATCGTTTGATCGGGTTTTGGATTGAATGTTAGTTTTGAAAGTTTTGAAGAAACTTAGGCTTGAATCCGTGGTTAATTGGTGATTTTGATGTTTAGGATGGTGTTTTTATGATTGGAACAAGTTCGTATAAGGAATTAGGATGTGTTGGTGTGTTTGAATGAGGTCCCGGGGGCCTCGGGGTGTTTTCGGATGGTTAATCGGGAGAAAAATATGGAAAATTGCAGAAATTGGTGCACTGCTTCTGTTGTTTCCGCTCCTGCGGAATTTTGGGCGCAGGAGCGGGTGCGCTGAAGCGGACCAGGAGCCGCAGAAGCGGAAATGTCCGCAGAAGCGGATCATTATCCGCTGAAGCGGAAACGCGGGGGCGGGCTGGGAGTCGCAGAAGCGACCATCGCGGAAGCGGAAGGGGAGCCGCTTAGGCGAGTCCGCAGAAGCGGACGCCCAGTCGCAGAAGCGGACGTTTCCGCAGGAGCGGTCCAATCTCCGCAGAAGCGGACGCGTAGGAGCGGAAATATTTCCGCAGAAGCGGAAATCGCTGTAAGTTAAGTGTATCAGAAGTTAGAAAATTTCAGAAACATTTTAACATTTGGGGGTCTCGGCTTAAGGGCGACTTTGGGCGATTTTGAGGAAGAAATCAAGGGAAATCATCAGGTAATCAACTATGAACTCATATTATGATTAGTATTGATAATATCATGCAATTATATCATGAAAATGGAGGAATTTGGGGTAATTATGGAGGATTTAACCCTAGGTTTGAACTTTAGAGAATCAAGGTTTTGAATGAGCAAATGGAGTCCGAATTTGGTAAAATTGATATGCTTAGACTCGTATTGAGATGAGGGTTCCGAATATGAGACTTTCGTAATTTTTCGAGAATCGTACCGAAAGTCGGGTTTTACCAACTTGGTGTAATGTTGAGAATTTCATATGAATTGAAGTGGGTTATGATTCTTTGACTCGTATTTGATATAATTATTGTTATTTGACTAGATTCTACGCACGAGGCAACGAAATTCAAGGGAAAAGGCATCGCGGACGATTCGACGACCGGCTAGAGGTGAGTAGTTTGTGTATATTGTAGCTTGAGGGTTCGAAACCCCGGCTTAGCACATTGTGACGCTAATAGGGCGTGGCTCGCACACCGTGGCAGGTGCGGAATTGATTGTGATTGGGGATTGAGACTTGGTCCATCCCGGGAATGAATAATATGATTGATTAGTGTTGGAAATACACTGTATTTGCTATATTTGTGGGCTGTAAGCCTTGTTTGGGGCCTTGTGCCGATCCGTAGCGTCCTTAGAGGACAATATTTATGTGATAGCTAAAATTGCTTAAATCACTAATCTCAGTCCTGGAAATGGAAATCACACTTTTGAAATGCTAAGTCACCGGCTTTTGCAAAATTAATAAAGTTAAAGTATTTTTCATAAATTATGAATTGAGAACTGGAAATAAGGAAAATGAATTGTTTTGTGACTTAATTGCTTATTGTGGACTGAGTATGGGATCGGGCTGCACGCCGCAGTGGTTGATATGAGGATCGGGCTGCACGCCGCAGCAGTATTGCGCTTGGGCTGTAGGAGCCCCTCCGGAGTCTGTACACACCCCCAGTGAGCGCCGTCGACGTTAAATGGGATCGGGCTACACGCCGTAGCAGTTATGTGCATTGCATTGCATCTGTATTTGTTGGATTACTCTGTGGTAGTTGTATTGTATTATTGTTGCTAGTTCGTAGGAGATTCGGACTGTAGTGTAGCTTCATATTGTGGTATTTTGTGGATTTCTTACTGTCAGCTACATATATATATATTTGTTACTCACTGAGTACTTAGTACTCACCCCTACTCCCTGCACCTTTTGTGTGCAGACTCAGGTACACAGGAGCAGTAGACGGACATCTCCGGCGTTTACATTGTCACATCGAGTTGCTGAGGTAGCTGCCTACGTTCGCAGAGCCTAGCTTCTCCTCTCATTCCAGTTGTTCGTTTATATTTTGTATTCGGACTTGAGTACTTCTATATCGTACTCTCTATTTCCTGTTGGTTTTGTTAGAGGCTCTAGACTTGTGACTCCGGATCTTTGGGAGTGTCAGTACTTTCGTTCAGTATTAATATTATTGGAGTTCTTAAACTCATATATTCTTTTGGGCTGCCCATTTGGGGACTGGTATTGTGTTATAATTAAATCGTTGGTTTGGCTGGCCTAGCTTGATTGTTGGGCGCCATCACGACTGGATTTGGGTCGTGACATCCTTCTACACATTTGTATGCGCGAACGAGCACTCAGTATCAGATGTGCATCGATGGCTTGTGATTCCTTGATTGAGTGGCGAGATGTGATCTCAATGTTGATGTTGGGCCAGTCTGGAGGACACGAGGCTGGATGTTTTCCTATAGCTTGAGAACCGAGGTGCTGATTGTGTGAGCTTGTGTTTTTGAACTTATATGTTCGGTAGTGTTCCTATTAGTATGAGTGATGGATGGATAGCTATGTAATGAGTATGATATGACTATGAGATGTAATCATATGATTTAGAAGCGACGAGAAGGGTCCGTCAGAGGATTGAAGAACTATTAGGTGATTGATTTCCATCCCGATTTGAAATATAACCCCGAGTTATGGGTATGTGAAGAATCTTTTCATGTGTCCTAGTAGGGAGTAAAGTAAATTTCATGTTGTGGTATGAGCTCAAAATCCGTAAGATTAAGTGAATGTGTAATATTTGTGATGGTGGAATGGTATAAGAGATGTTAGTTAGAGGCGAAGCAGGGGGTTATCTCCTACGAAGTGTTATGAATTTTGTGAGATCCTTATGCAATTTGTTGGATGATCTCAGTCACTTGTGAAATATATGTGTTGCAATTTTAATTTGGGTCGCTTAAGAGAGTGGGTTTAACTATTGCGAGAGTGAATGCAAGATTTATAGAAGATTTAAAGTACTAGATGGTCGGTGTTTCATGAGTTTATAAAGGATCGAGTTTAATCTCACTATGGTATTATGGAAGTAATAGAGTATAAGCATTGTGAGTTATCGTGTGTGTTTTGATCTATGGCGTCGAGCCAAGTGGGGAAGTCTACTATCGATTAGTTGGTTGCACGGTTATGTGTTGTGTTGGTTCTAGTTAAGGCATACCAGTGAATAAGTTATGGCCTACGGATATTGAGATCGGGGATGGTTCGAGTAAATGAAAGTTCATGACACAAAGGTTATAATATGCTTCATAGGTGTGTCAAAATCACAGAACGTCTTGAGTTATCGTTTGTAAATGATGATCGGTGCATAGGGCAGGAAGTCGCTTGGTTGTATTGGAATGAGGTTACATTCTGCGGTGTCAGAGTGCTAATGAGGCACAGGTTGTTCGTTTTATTTAGTTAGTCTAACTGTGCTTTGAGTAGAGTGGATGACTCTCGAGAGTGGTTCTAATGGGTTCAAGATATTTACATGTAACAATTGGAGATCTTTAAGTTGTATATTTGGCTAGAAACTAAGGTTTGCAATAGAGGATGTAAAGACTCATGGTATTTATATATCATTATGGGATTTTATATATCAGTATTAGGAAGGTAAAGGTAATGGCTTTGGATTAACAGAAAGTTCCTTCAGGGTAGGTATTTTGAAGGTGATGCTTTTGTGAATATTTAATAAAGTATTCAGTGGCTTATGAGCCTTAGACGGTGTGGTTTCATGCTTGGGTCTTGTGTGGTGTGTCTAGCTTAAGGAAATTGTAGTGTTATAGCAAGAATGAGTATCAAGTTGAAGGTAAAATAGAAGGAAACTCAGATAGATTCCGAATCCCCATGGTAAGGATATGATTAGCTCTTTGGGTGCTTATGAGGTAATGAGAGTATACAAGTGTTTCACGGCAATGCTATTGGGTTTTAGTGACCTACATAGCTTGGTTTAATTACAAGGATTCACTCTTGATGGTTTAGTTTTGTGCAAATAGAATGTGGAGTGTTCTTGACGGTTTCTACCACGGTTAGAGTGCGAGGAGTGTGGTATGTGTAGGGATTTTATTCTAGATAGGATCAATGGACAGTTCTTGGCTAGTTGAGTACACAGATGTTTGTGGCTCGGAAGGGATATAAAGTTCTCATGTTCATCCTAGGATGGTATGGTATATACGGTATATTGTGGAAGAATGAGATTTGCGTGTGTAAGGTTACGGTTCAGTTCTGAACGAAAGGTTATAAAATTCTTCGGTAGGACCGGCAGTATTAGATAATTAGTGAAATAAGCTTCAGATGATTAGGGGAATGATCTTTAAATGATTAAGGAAATGGTATTGCTAATTGGGGTTATTTGATGAGGGTACATGTTTCAGAAAAAGGCAATGTAGTTAAGTTAATGGTACTTCATTGGTATTGTGACACTTCATTATTGGATCGACCGCTGCCATTCTCGTTTACTTGGTGGTACGGAAGAATGATAAAAGTATCTATCGTGAGAATGATTGGTTATTAGAGGTGTGTTGTATACTTGAACATTGGAAGTTCGATCGGATATGGTGATTCGTGTGTTGTATGAAGTTGGAGACTGGGAATTCTCATATTCATGCTATGTTGTGGTTGTGGGTATCAGTACTGTTTAGTGACTATCAGGGTTTGGAGACCCAAGTGGATCTTTGTTTCTTGGTGTGTTAGATTTTGGATGAAATATTAGGTATAGACTGTTTGTCTTCGTATTATGTTATTCTAGACTATTATGCTAAGGTGACTATGTTGGCTATGCCGAGAATGCCACAGATTGAGTGGTGAGGTTCGATGGATTATGTCCTTAGTAGGGTGGTTTCATATGTCAAAGACCTAGCAGATGGTTGGGAAGGATTGTCTTTCTTATTTTGGCTTTCCTTATGGATGTCAGTGTAGAAACTCCTACCATTGATTTAGTTCTGGTAGTGAGGGACTTTTCGGATGTGTTCTTCTGACCGGCATGTCACTAGGAAAAGTTATTGATTTTGGTATTGAATTGATGTCGGGCACCATAACACATGGCACCAGCAGAGTTAAAGGAGTTGAGGGGGCTGTTTTAGGTTTTCCTTGATAAGGGGTTCATTGGCAAGTCAATAGGGATGTGTGTTCTAACCTGTGTCCAATTGGTTGACTCTAAGTTGTATTGTTGAGAGATGTGTTTTTGGTTGTTATTGAGCTGTTAGTGTTCTGTGGTGATCTATGAGTTACCTTTTAGTTCTGTGAAGCGTTGGATTTGATGGATATAACCACACGTGGTGAAAATTTATTGGGGTCTCTTAGCGGAATTGAGCGGAAGAAGTATTGGGTGTTGCTCGGTGAATGGCATATCCGTTATGTCCTTTTAGGTCTGTGTAACGTTATGTCAATTGTTTCGTTGTGGTTATGATGATTTGCTTTGGTTCTAGACATCAAATTGCATGCGGTTTTCGATTTTGAGCACAATGACTTGAGGTGTTTCATGTGGACTAGTGTTGGATAGGGTCGCACATTGCAGCGAAGTTATGTGGGGGCATGACCCTTTGAGTCAGACTCGTATGTTCTTTATCTCCGATATGTGATGGGTTCTCAGCATTGTGTGTGGTAGTACTGGTGAGCTTGCGGCGCAGCTCTCTCATTTGAGTCATTTCACGATTTTGAGTATGTTCGTGTTGTTGCTTATTGTTGCACGGGTTGCACGAGTTACAGATTTAGATCGTATTGATGTGTCATATCGATATGAGATTGTTGGGATCTAGAATGAATACAAATAGATTCGGTTTCAGTATGTTGGAAGAATAATATCGATGTTCAGCTCAGAAATTTGCAATGGTCCTTGCCGACAGAGAGGCAGCTCCATGATCGGTTGATCTGAGGAATTTTATGACTTTTTGCATGTTTTATTCATCATTAGCGGTATACAAAAGTGCTAGAATGAGGGTTTAATTGATTAGAGGTTTATGATCGATATTCGAATGTTCTGAGCAACTGTTGTGATTAGGCGTTATCGCTATAAGAGTTTGAGCTATGTGGTATATCATGTGATTGCATCTAATGTTGGAGGTATGGCTTCTTACAACTTGTTCGGGCTTATTCAGAGTATAAATGTGAGATTCTAATCTTGTAAATTATTTTGAGAAGTGGAAATAAGGTTCAACGGTGGTATGGTTGCACAGCGATTTGATTGTTTTCAGAACAACTTTGGGCACGTTCGAGGATGAACGTATGTTTAAGTGGGGGAGATGTACGACCCGACCGGTCGTTTTGAACTTTGGCACTTTGCTCGCAAGTTCTTGGGAATGACTTGAACCATTTGATGTATTATGACTTATTTAAATCATCAGTTTTGGTTTGCTGGATGAGTGGAATGAATTTGGAAGAACAATTCTTAGTTTGTAGCTTAATAATTTGAAAGGTTTGACCATATTTTGACTTGTTTGCATATGATCTTAGATTGGAATTTTTATGATTTGGTTAGCTCTGTTAGGTGATTTGGGACTTAGGAGCATGATCAGAATATGTTTTGGAGGTCCGGAGTAGATTTAGGATTGAATTGGCGAAATTAGAATTTTGACATTTTCCGGTTGATAGGTGAGATTTTGATATAGGGGTCGTAATGGAATTTCGTCAATTGGAGTAGGTCCATTGTGTCTTTTGTGACATGTATGAAAATGTTAGGTAATTCGGACCAGGTTTGATAGACTTTTTGATCGAATTCAGAATTCGGAAATTTTGCAATTCTTAGGCTTGTATCCGAGGGTGATTCAATGTTTTGATGTTGTTTTGAGCATTTCGAAGGGTGAAAAAATTTTGAATGATGTTTTAGGATTAGTTGACATGTTTGGTTGAGGTCTCGGGGGCCTTGGATGAGTTTTGGGGTGGTTCCGCAATATTTTTGAGCAATTTTTAGCTGCTGGTTTTTGGCTATAGCAATGTTCTACACGATCGGGAATTGGACACGATCGCGATGAGTTAAATTCAAAAAAAATGTCAGTGATTCGCGATCACGAATGAACCTTCACGAATGCATAGAGTAAATATTTTATTGCATTGATCCAACTTTGGAAGGTTATATCTCACAATCTTCAAGGAACTTAGAGATGATCCAAAAATAAATGTTGTAGCCCTTTGTGTATCCAAAAAGGATCGTAGAGTACAAAAAGCTATGTTGCTTACAATATAGGATGTTCGGGACGGATTTAGAAATCTCTATTACATAGGGATGACTTTTGAAGCTTATATCTCGCAATATATAAAGAGTCAGGAAATGTGCAACATATTAAATTATATCCCTTTGTGTCTAGTTTTGGGAACATTAGACCATTTGTCATTAGGAGTTGTGTGCAAAAAGTTATAATCATTACACTGGAGGTGTGACGACCTGGCCCGTCGCCACGTGAGTTACTGCCTCGTTTCCCCTATTTTATGCTTCATTATCGGTATTTGATGTGATCGAGTCGATTTGGATTGGTTTTGGTAGGAAATGAGACACTTAGTCTCTTTAAGGAAGGTTTGGGTTAGAAAAGTCAACAAAATATTTACTTATGAGTTATAGGACTCGGATAAGATTTTTGGTGATTTGGTTAGCTTGAGGGGATGATTTGAGACTTAGGAGCGTGATCGGAAGTGATTTTGGAGGTCCGATGTAGATTTAGGCTTGACTTGGCGAAGTTTGTATTTTGGCGAATTCCGGTAGATAGGTGAGATTTTGATCCGAGGTTCGGAATTGAATTTCGAGAGTTTTAGTAGCTTCATTAAGTGATTTGGGATGTGTTTGAAATATTTTAGGTAATTCAGACTTGATTTGGCTGGGTTTTTTATCGAATGCGAGTTTCAGAAGATTTTGAAGAACTTAGGCTTGGAGTTGAGGTAATTCGATGGTTTCACTGTTGTTTGTAGTGTTGTATTGATTGGAATAGGTTTAAATAAGGTATTGGATCATGTTTTTGTTTTGTGTCGAGGTCTCGAGGTCCTCGGGGTGATTCGGATGGCCATCAGGATGGATTTTGGATTTGTGAGATTGTTGGTTTATTGTTATCTGGTATTTTTGCATCTGAGGAAAAGGGGACGCAGAAGCTGTTTCGCAGATGTGAAGATTAGCGACCTGATACAGTGTTTGTCAATTGGACAATTTCCCCCGAAGCAGATGGATTCCCATTTGTATGGTCAGACGAGTGCGAGGAGAGCTTTCAGAAGCTCAAGACAGCCTTGACCACGAATCCAATATTGGTTTTGCCCCCAACTTCAGATCCTTATACTGTGTATTGTGATGCTTTGAGAGTTTGGATCAGATGTGTATTGATGAAGGAAGGTAGAGTTATTTCTTATGCATCTCGTCAGCTGAAGCCCCATGAGAAGAACTACCATGTACATGATTTAGAGTTGGCTGCTATAGTTTATGCTTTGAATATTTGGAGGCACTACTTGTATGGTGTATCTTGTGAGGTATTCACCGATCATCGCAGTCTTTAGTATTAAGCAAAAGGAACTTAATTTGAGGCCGTGGAGGTGGCTTGAGTTACTTAAGGACTATGATATTACCATTCTGTATCACCCGGGGAAGGCCAATGTAGTGGTCGATGCTTTGAGCCGAAAATCAGTTAGTATGGGAGCTTGGTGTACATTAAAGTTGGGAAGAGGCCCTTTGCAGTTGATGTTCAGGATTTGGCCAATCGGTTGGTGAGACTAGATATGTCGAAGCCTAGTCGAGTGTTGGCTTGTGTGGTTTCTCGGTCTTCCTAGTATGATTGCATCAGAGAGTACCGATATGATGATCCGCAGTTGCTTGTCCTTAAGGACATGGTCCAGCATTATGATACCAGAGACGTGATCATTGGTGAAGATGGTGTGTTTGCGGATGCATGGCCAAATTTTTGTGCCCAATGTTGTCACGACCCGGATTTTCCCCCAACATCGGGATCGTGATGGCGCCTACTCGTGGTAGCTAGGCAAGCCACTTTACTCACACTATCCTGTTTTTAGCAATATTTCATATTCAATTTATCAACAAAACCATAACCTTAATTTAAATAAGTGCGGAAGACTTTATTAAAAATAGAAATAAGCAATTTCAAGGTATAACAATACTGAAATCCTCTACCCAAGATGCGGAGTCACCAACTCACGAACTACTACTGATTACTACACATAAAGGTCTGAAAGAAATATAACACAATCTGTTTGTCTCGGAACAAGGAGACTACAGCTAATAACATAAGTAAAAAGAAGAGACGCCGGGCCTGCGGACGTTATGATCAACTCCCATGCAAAAGATCTATTGCTGCTGCTCCTGATCGAAACCTGGACCTGTGCAAAAACACACAGAAGTGCAATATCAGCACAATCCGACCCCATGTGCTGGTAAGTGCTTGGCCTATCCCGGCGAAGTAGTGACAAGCCTAGGACCAGACACCCACATAAACCTGTGCACTTCTATATATATGTACACCACAAGATAACGAGAAATAATCAAGTAACAACTCAACAAGGAATAACACAAGGGAACTCAACAGTTAACAACAGTTATTAAATCAACAAGGAAAAACAAAGTATAATGGAAAACAGGTAATATCAAGTCAAGGAATAGCAAATAGTTGCACGGCATCACCTTTCATGCTTTTACTCTCATCCTCACCAAATAAGCAAATAAAGTGCACGGCATCACCCTTCGTGCTTTTACTCTCATCCTCACATCCATGGTACGGCATGAACCTTCGTACATGGTTCAATAACAAGGCACGATATGATCCTTCGTGCATAATCAATAACATGGCACGGCATTAACCTTCGTGCAAAATCAATAAATCAAAGCACGACATTAACCTTCGTACATAATCAATAAATCAAGGCACGACATTAACCTTCATGCATAATCAGTAAATCAGGGCACGGCATCACCCTTCGTGCATTATCACTCTTCCTCGCCCAAATAACAATCACAGTTAAGGGCAGAGAATGAAAACAATAAATCATGAACCGTCCCGTCAAGGGACACAATAATCATCACAACAACGTCCTGGCAAGGGCAATCAATATCTTACTTCACAACAAGTCCAGGCAAGGGAGATCAATAACAATTCTACAACCCGGCAAGGGTTCAACAATTTATCTCTAAATATGTCTCACAACAAGTATTAACAATGACTCACAGTCATGCAAGACGCCAGTGTATGGATGCTCTTCACCACAGCCCATACACCGCACTCGATCACATAGCACATAGCACATAATCCTATTCCCTCAAGCTAGGATAGAACAAACACTTACCTCTAGCCTTGAAGTCCAAATTATGCTTCAATTATAGTTTTTTCACCGAATTTTCGCTTTCAACTATCTCGAATGTAATCACAATTGATTCCATTATATTAATAAATACTAATTAACTTGGTTTGAATGATTAAAAATGGTTTTCTCAAAGTTTACCCCAAAACGCCCCTAGCCCCATGTGGTCGGAACTCGGGTTTCAGACCAAATTCCTGTTACCCATTCCCCCACGAGTTCAAATATATGATTTGTTTCAAAATTGGACCTCAATTCGAGGTCCAATTGCCCAATTCATGAAACCCCTAGGTTCTACCCAAAAACATGAATTTCTACCATGAAAACCTTTGATTTCTATTGAAAAACATGTTTAATGTTATTAGGAATTGAAAGAATTAAGTAAAAAGTGACTTACAATTGCTTTGGAGTGAATTTGGCCATGAGAGCTTGTGTGTAGTGTGTGGATTTTTGAAAAAGTGAAGAATGAACTGAAAAATTCGTTTAAGTATAAAATTGCACAGCTACGGATATCGCAATTGCGAATATTTGTTCGCAATTATGAATGCTACAGGTCTGGGGTCTGCAGTTCTCGCATTTGCGAGAGAAAGTTCGCATTTGCGAACTCTTGCCCCAGGTCTGCCAGTCTCCCATTTGCGAGATATTCTTCGCATTTGCGAAGGTGAGGCTTCCCTGCCCAGGATCGCATTTGCGACCCTTTGTTCGTATTTGCGAACACTGGCCATCTGAGGCCTTTTCGCATTTGTGACATTTTGTTCGCTTTTGCGAACTTGGCATGATTCTGGCCTTCGCATTTGCGAACCAAGGCCAGCCTGGGACATCTCGCAATTGCGAGAAAATCTTCGCAATTGCGAAGACAACAGCTGGGTGAAAAAACCAGCTGTGTAAAATTTCAGAAATTGAACCAACGGCCTATCAAATATTTACCCGAGCCCCCAGGCTCCAAACCAAACATGTACACAATATCAAAAACACATTTCAAACTTGCTCGCGCGATCACATCGCCAATATAACATCGTTTTAATCAAATCAAGCCTCAAGTTCATGATTTTCATACTTTTGGTTTTCAAAACTTTCAAACTTGGAACTCAAGGTCCAAAACATATCAAACGACATCCAAATGTCACCAAAATTTGCAGAAAGCACATATACAATATTTAAGACTTGTACCGGGCGTCGAAATCAAAATACCAGCCTGATACCATGGTCATTTAATTCATTTTCCTTTAATAATTACAGCAAAAACAATTTCACAGAAAAATTCATAACTTGGGCTCTAGGCCTCAGAATTCGACTCCGGACGCATGTCCAAGTCCCATATTTTCCTACGGACCTTTCGGGACCGTCCGATCTCAGGTCCGGGTCCGATTACCAAAAATGTTGACCAAAGTCAACTATATCAATATTAATATCATTTTTCTTCAAATTTCTCGTAGAATTCACATATTCTATCACAAAATCTTTCCGGCTACATGCCTGGATCGTGCACGTAAATTGAGGCAACATAGAATGAGGTTTTCAAGGCCTCAAAAGTGTAGAACAAGCAAGGAAAACAAGTGATAACCCCATTGGGTCGTCACATCCTCCACCTCTAAAACAACCGTTTGTCCTCAAACGTACAAGAGAAGGAAATACCTGAGTCGGGGAACAAATATGGGTAGCGGCACCGCATATCAGACTCGGACTCCCAGGTCAATGCCTCCGGAGGCTGACCTCTCTACTGAACATGCACAAAAGGATAACTCTTCGACCTCAACTGTCGAACCTGCCAGTCTAGAATGGCCACCGGCTCATCCTCGTAGGATAAATCATTGTGCAATTGGACAGTACTGAAGTCTAACACATGTGTGGGATCGCCGTGGTATCTCCGAAGCATAGATACATGAAAAACTGGATGCACGGCTGATAAGCTAGGCGGCAGAGCTAGTTTGTAAGCCACCCCTCCCACTCGGTCTAGAATCTCAAATGGACCAATATACCTAGGGCTGAGCTTGCCCTTCTTCCCGAACCTCATCACGCCCTTCATAGGCGACACTCGGAGCAATACTCGCTCACCAACCATGAAATCTACATCTCGAACCTTACGATCCGCATAAGTCTTATGTCTGGACTGAGCTGAACGCAATCTCTCCTGGATAGTCTTGACCTTATCCAAGGCCTCCTAAACTAAATCTGTACCCAACAACCGAGCCTCTCCCGGCTCAAACCATCCTACTGGAGATCGACATCGCCTACCATAAAATGCCTTATACGGGGCCATCTCAATGCTGGACTGGTAGCTGTTATTGTAGGCGAACTCTACTAATGGCAGAAACGGGTCCCACGAGCCTCCGAAATCAATGACACAGGCTCGAAGCATGTCTTCTAGAATCTGAATAGTCCTCTCGGACTGACCATCCATATGAGGATGAAAAGTTGTACTTAGCTGAACCTGGGTGCCTAACTCCTACTGGACCGCTCTCCAGAACCGCGAGGTAAACTGTGTACCCCGATCAGAGATGATAGATACCAGTACCCCGTGAAGTCGAACAATCTCCCTGATGTAAATCTCTGCCAATCTCTCCGATGAGTAGGAGACAGATATTGGAATGAAGTGTGCTGACTTGGTCAGCCTATCAACAATGACCCAAATAGCATCAAATTTCCTCCGAGTCAAAGGAAGTCCGGTAATGAAGTCCATAGTGATCCTCTCCCATTTCCACTCGGGAATTTCGATTCTCTGGAGTACACCACCAGGCCTCTCTGGTGCTCATATTTCACCTGCTGACAATTTAGACACCGAGCGACATACGCAATGATATCTTTCTTCATCTTGCACCACCAATAGTACTGCCGTAAGTCCTGGTACATCTTCACGGTGCCCGAGTGAATATAATACCGTAAACTGTGGGCCTCCGCTAAGATCAACTCTCGAATCCCTTCAACATTGGGCACACAAACTCGACCCTTTAATCTCAATACCCCATCATCATCTAGATTTACCTTCGTGGCACCTCCCCGTTATACTGTAACTCTCAAGTCACTCAAATGAGGATCATCAAATTGCCTCTCACGGATACGCTCTAATAGAGAAGAAAGAGCGACCGTGCAGGCTAACACCCTGCTAGGCTCAGAAATGTCTAATCTCACGAACCGATTGGCTAAGGCCTTGACATCTAGAGCAAATGGTCTCTGACTGACCGAAATGAATGCAAGACTACCCATGCTGGCGGACTTTCTACTCAATGCATCGGCCACCACATTGGCCTTACCTGGGTGATATAGGATAGTAACATCATAGTCTTTCAGCAACTCTAACCATCTCCGCTGTCGTAGATTCAACTCCTTTTGCTTGAACAAGTACTGCAGGCTCTTGTGATCAGTGTACACCTCACACGTCACACTATATAGATAATGCCTCCAGATTTTTAAGGCATGAACCACTGGTGCTAACTCAAGATCATGAAATGGATAATTCTTCTCATGTATTTTTAACTGCCTCGGAGCGTAATCGATAACCTTACCATCCTGCATCAATACCTCTCCAAGCCTTGTATGAGATGCGTCACAATAAACTGTATAAGGCCCTACACCCGTAGGTAGTATCAACACTGGTGCCGTAGTCAAGGCTGTCTTGAGCTTCTGAAAGCTCGCCTCACACTCCTCTGACCACTGGAACTAGGCACCCTTCTAGGTCAACCTGATCATCGGGGCTATAATAGAAGAAAACCCCTCTACAAATCGACGGTAGTAGCCGGCTAACCCCGAGAAACTCCAGATCTCAGTCACTGAAGCTGGTCGAGGCTAATTCTGGACTGCCTCAATCTTCTTTGGGTCCACCTGAATACCTTCCACTGATACGATATGGCCCAGAAATGCCACCGAACTCAACTTGAACTCACATTTCGAAAATTTGGCATATAGCTGATTATCCTTCAGAGTCTGAAGAACCACTCAAAGGTATTGCTCGTGCTCTTCCTGGCTACTGGAGTATACTAGGATGTCATATATAAAGACTATCACGAACAGATCTAAGTATTCTATAAATGCTGATGGGGCATTGGTTAACCCGAAGGACATGACCAAGAATTCATAATGCCCATATCTAGTGCGAAAGGCTGTCTTAGGAATGTCAGCCGCCCTGATCTTCAGCTGATGGTAGCCCTGACCTCAAGTCTATCTTTGAGAATACGCTCGCTCCCTGGAGCTGGTCAAACAAATCATCAATCCTCGGCGGTGGATACTTATTCTTTATTGTCACTTTGTTCAATTGCCGGTAATCAATACACATCCGCATCGAGCCATCTTTCTTCTTCACAACCAATACAGGTGCTCCCCAGGGGGAAACACTGGGCCTGATAAATCCCTTCTCAAGAAGGTCTTACAATGGATCTTTTAACTCTTTTAACTTCGGCGGGGCCATACGATAGGGTGGAATAGAGATGGGCTGAGTGGCCGGTGCCATATCAATACAGAAGTCAATATCCCTGTCGGGTGGCATGACCGGCAGGTCTGAAGGGAAAACCTCAGGAAACTCTTTACAATAGGGGCTGACTCAATAGAAGGAACCTCTGTGCTGGAATCACAAACATAAGCCAGATAAGCTAGACACCCCTTCTCGACCATGCGTCGAGCCTTAACATAGGAAATAACAGTGCTAACGGAGTGGCTTGAGGTACCTTTCCACTCTAGTCGGGGTGATTCTAGCAAGGCCAAGGTCACAGTCTTGGCATGACAATCTAGAATATCATGGTATGGGGAAAACCAGTCCATACCCAATATGACATCAAAATCCACCATGTCCAAAAGCAACAGATCAACACGGGTCTCAAGACCCCCAAAGATAACTACGCACGAACAATGCACTCGGTCGACTACAATAGAGTCGCCCACTGGTGTAGACACATAAACAGGAATACCTAGAGCAGAGCTAGGTACGGCCAAATACGGTGCAAAGTAGGAAGACACATATGAATATGTAGACCCAGGGTCAAATAATACTGAAGCACCTCTGCCACAAACAAGATTGGTACCTGTAATTACGGCATCTGATGCCTCTACCTCTGGCCTGGCTGGTAAAGCATAGAATCGGGGATCAACACCTCCCCTATGAGTTACATCCCTAGGACGGTCATCAACTGGCTGACCTCTGCCTCTGGCTGGACGGTCTCCACCTCTACGGTCTCGACCTCCACCTCTATGATCTCTACCCCCGCCTGTGGCTGGCTGGGCAGGCTGAGGGTCAGCTGGGGCTTGAATCATGGGACGAGGGCCCCGCTGCTGAGTGTTGCCCGTCGCTCGAGGGCAGAACCTGACAAGACGACCTGGGTCACCACAAGCGTAGCAACTCTTAGGCTGTTTAGGCTGCTGGCCCTGACGACCTGAATGGCCTCCACGAACACTCTGAAGAGGCTGGGCACTAATAGGAGACTGATCCGAATACTGCTCATGAAACCCACGATCACCTGGTCTACCCTGTGAAGCCTGAAGGGCAGAATGGAAATTCCTGGAAGACTGGCCCCTATCAAAAGATTCCTTGCCACCAGAAGAAGAACCACTAAACCAGCCTGAATGATGAGGCCTCTTGTCTAAAGAATAACCACCTCCCCGAGCAAGAGTCATCTCAACTCTACGTGCTGCATTGGCTTCCTCCTGAAATGATATATCACTCCCCACTCCAATAGCCATCTGGAGTCTAATTGGCTGATTAAGCCCATCTATGAACCTGCGGACCCTCTCCCGCTCTGTGGGAAGTATCACTACTGCATGACGTGCCAAATCAACAAATCTCGTCTCATACTGAGTGACAGTCATAGTGCCCTGCTGGAGGCACTCAAACTGCCTTCGAAGTGCATCCTGCTGAGTAACAGGAAGAAACTTCTCCAAAAATAACTCTGCAAACTTATCCCATGATAAATCCGGGGACCCTGCTGGTCGATTCAAACAATAATACCTCCACCAAGTCTTGGCGGATCTTGAAAGCCTGAATGTAGAGAAGTCAACTCCATTGGACTCCATTATCCCCATAGTCTTGAGAATATCATGGCAACTGAATAAGAAATCCTGAGGATCCTCTGATGTGGCACCGCTGAAGGTAGTGGTAAATAGTTTAGAGAACCGATCAAGTCTCCATAAAGAATCAAAAGTCATGGCCACTCCATCTCCGGACTGAGCTGTGGTACCTAACTGAGTGGCTACAGCTGGCTGAACCACTGGTGCCTGAGGCTGAGGAACTACTAGCTCCGGAGTACGAGCAATAGGAGTCTGGGACCCTCCTCCAGCCTGAGAAGTGGCTGGTGCAACTGGTAATAAACCTACTCTGGAAACGCTATCCATAAATCCCGCTATCCTGACCAAAGCCTCCTGGAGATCCGGGGTAAATAAAGCCTCTCCTGGGACCTGAGCTGGGCCCACTGGATCTGCTGGTACTGGAACCTCCTCGCCAGTCTCAATATGAGGCTCCACCTCTGGAATAGATGTTAGGGGCTGAGCTCTGCCCCTACCCCGGCCTCTGATACGGCCTCGACCCCTGCCCCTCACGGGAGCTGCCTGGGGCTCAGGCTGCTGGTCAGTGGACGAAGAAGCGCGTGTCCTCGCCATCTGCGAAAGGACAGAGTAGAAGTTCAATCAGTATTTGAAGAAAAAATCGCACGACAAGAAGGAACAAATGAGAGACTCTTTCCTAACTCAATAGACTCCGGAGGACAAATACAGACGTCTCCGTACCTGCCTCTCAAACTCTACTAAGCTTGTTCGTGAGTGGTGAGACCTATGTAACCTAGAGCTCTGATACCAACTTGTCACGATCCCGATGTTGGGCAAATGTGGATGGGCATCGGGAGTTAATATTAGAGAAGGCCCATAGCTCGCGGTATTCCATTCATCCGGGTGCCGCGAAGATATATCAGTACTTGAGGCAGCACTATTGGAGCAGGAGGATGAAAAAAGACATTGTAGGATTTGTGGCTCGGTGTGTCAACTGTCAGCAAGTAAAATATGAGCATCAAAGACCGGGAGGCATGCTTTACCAGATGATTATTCCCGAGTGGAAGTGGGAGAGTATTACTGTGGATTTTGTGAGTAGTCCCCCTTGAACTTTGAAGAAGTTCGATTCGATTTGGGTGATTGTGGACCAGCTGACCAAGTCTGCGCACTTCATTCTGGTATGTTGTGACGACCCTAAGGGTCATCACCTATTTTCCTCACTTGTTCCACATTTTCGAGGCCTCGAAAACCTCACTTTATGTTGTCTTGATTTACGTGCATATTTCGGGCATCTAGAGGGAAAGATTTTGTGATAGAATATGTGAATTCTATGAAAAAATTGAAGCATAGTGATATTAATATTGATATAGTTGACTTCGGTCAATATTTTTGGTAAATGGACCCGGACCTGAGATCGGACGGTCCCGGAAGGTCCATAGGAAAATATGGGACTTGGGCATGTGTCCGGAGTCGAATTCTGAGGCCTAGAGCCCAAGATATGAATTTTTCTCTTAAATTGTTTTTGCTGAAATTATTAAATGAAAATGGATTAAACAACCATAGTATCGGGCTCGTATTTTGGTTCCGATGCCGGCTACGAGTCTTAAATATTATATAAGTTCTTTCTGCAAAGTTTGGTGACATTTGTATGTCGTTTGATGTTTTTTGAACCTTGAGTTCCAAAATTGAAAGTTATGAAATTAAAAGAAAGATAATCATGAACTTGAGGCTTGATTTGATGAAAACGATGTTATATTGGCGATTTGATCGCACGAGCAAGTTTGTAATATGTTTTTGAAGTTGTGAGCATGTTTGGTTTGGAGCCCAGGGGCTCGGGTAAAGATTTGATTGGCCGTTGGAGCAAATTTTGAAAAATAACACAGCTGGTTTTTTCACCTAGCTGGTATCTTCGCAATTGCGAGAAGAACCAGATTAGCCTTGGTTCGCAAATACGAACTAATCTTCACAAATGCGAAAATGGCAGGGGGGTGCTTGGGTTCGCAAATGCGAACTATACGTCGCAAATGCGAGGCCTTCAGTAAACAACCCATGTTCGCAAATGCGACTACAATGTCGCAAATGCGAAGGTCCCAGTATTTCAGCCTAGTTTGCAAATGCAAACTTATTATCGCAAATGTGATCCTGACAGTCCCCAAACCTGCTATGTTCGCAATTGCGAACAAACGTTCGCATTTGCGATAACCGCAGCTGTGCAATCTGATACTTAAACGAATTTTTGACCTCTTTTCTTCAGTCTTTCAAAACCCAACACACCACACACGATTCTCCAAGAGCAAAATCACTCCAAAACACTTGTAAGTCACTTTTTACTTAATTATTTCAATTCCTAACATTATTAAACATGTTTTTCAAGAGAAATCAAACGTTTTCATGGTATAAATTCTTGTTTTTGGGTAGAACCTAGGTTTTTCATGAATTGGGGAATTGGACCTCGAATTGAGGTCTGATTTTGAAACAAATCATATATTTGAACTCGTGAGGGAATGGGTAACCGGATTTTTGTCCGAACCCCGAGTACCGACCACGTGGGGCCAGGGGCGTTTTGGGAAATTTTGGGGTAACTTTGAGAAAACCATTTTTAAGCATCCAAAGCAAGTTATATAGTATTTATTAATGTAATTGAATCAATTGTGATTAGATTCGAGCAAGTTGAAAGCTGAAATTCTAGGTAAAGCTATAGTTGAAGGATAAATTGGACTTCAAGGCGAGAGGTAAGTGTTTGATCTATCCTAGCTTGAGGGAATAGGATTTATGTGCTATTTGCTATGTGATCGAGTGCGGTGTATGGGCTGTGGTGACGAGCATCCATACACTGGCGTCTAGCATGACCGTGAGTCATTGTCGATATCTATAGTGGAATGTTTTTTTAAGATGAAATCTTGAACCATTGCCGGGTTGTGAAATTGATCACTGTTTTCCCTTGCCGGGACTTATTGTAAAGTGGATTATTGTTTTCCCTTACCGAGACCTTGTTGTGATGATATTTGTGTCCATTGCCGGGACGGTTCATGATTATTGTTTTCATTCTTTTGCTCTTAACTGTGATGTTATTTGGGTGAGGAAGAGTGATAATGCACGAAGGGTAATGGCGTGCCTTGTTTACTGATTTTGCACGAAGGGTAATGTCGTGCCGTATATTTTTGATTATGCACGAAAGGTATTGCCGTACCTTGTTATTGATTATGCACAAAGGATCATGCCATGCCTTGTGATATTGATTATTCACGAAGGAACATTCCGTGCCGTTTTTATTTGAACCATGCACGAAGGATCATGCCGTGCCATGGATGTGAGGATGAGAGTAAAAGCACGAAGGGTGATGCCGTGCCACTATTTCATATTCCTTGTTTGACATTAACTGTTTCCATTATACTCTGATTTTCATTATTAATTTTATAGATGTTTCTGACTATTGTGTTTTCCCCTATTATGATACTTCTCGTTGAATGTGTTACTTGGTATTTCTTGTTATCTTGTGGTGTACATATATATAGAACTGAACAGGTTTACTTGAGTGTCTGGTTCTCGGCTTGTCACTACTTCACCGGGATAGGCCAGGCACTTACCAGCACATGGGGTCAGATTGTGCTGATACTGAGGTAGCAGTAGATTATTCGTGGGAGTTGAGCATTCCGAGACTGAGGTAGCTTGCAGGCGTCCGCAGGCCGGGCGTCTCTTCTATTTACTTATGATTATTTGCTGTGGTCTCAATGTTCCGAGATAGACAGATATTTATCATTTTCTTTCAGACCATTATGTGTAGTATTAATTAGTAGTTCGTGAGTTGGTGACTCCACATCTTGGGTAGAGGATTTCATCAGTGTTTTACCTTAGTATCATTTATCTTTTTTTATAAAGTCTTCCGTATTTATTAAATTGAATAATTATTGCTCTTGCTATTAAGTATGAGTATAAAAATAATGATATGAACAGGATAATGTTGATATAGTTGACTTCGGTCAACATTTTTAGTAAATAGACCCGGACCCGAGATCGGACGGTCCCGGAAGGTCCGTAGGAAAATATGGTACTCAGGCATGCATCTGGAGTCGAATTCTGAGGCTTAGAGCCCAGGATATGAATTTTTCTGTCAAATTGTTTTTCCTGAAATTATTAAATGAAAATGAATTAAACGACCATGGTATCGGGCTCGTATTTTGGTTCAGACGCCCGGCACAAGACTTAAATATTATATAAGTGCTTTCTGCAAAGTTTGGTGACATTTGGATGTCGTTTGATGTGTTTTGAACCTTGAGTTCCAAATTTGAAAGTTATGAAATTAAAAGAAAGATAATCATGAACTTGAGGCTTGATTTGATGAAAACAATGTTATATTTGGCGATTTGATCGCACGAGCAAGTTTGTAATATGTTTTTGAAGTTGTGTGCATGTTTGGTTTGGAGCCCGGGGGCTCGGGTAAAGATTTGATAGGCCGTTGGAGCAAATTCTGAAAACTAACACAGTTGGTTTTTTCACCCAGCTGGTATCTTCGCAATTGCGAAGAATTTCTTGCAATTGCGAGAAGAACCAGATTAGCCTTGGTTCGCAAATACGCAGATGGCAGGGGAGTTCATGGGTTCACAAATGCGAACTATACCTCGCAAATGCGAGGCCTTCAGTAAACAACCCTTGTTCGTAAATGCGACTACAATGTCGCAAATGCGAAGGTCTCAATATTTCAGCCTAGTTCGCAAATGCAAACTTATTATCGCAAATGCGATGGTGACAGTCCCCAACCTGCTATATTCACAATTGCAAACAAACGTTCGCATTTGCAATAACCGCAGCTGTGCAATCTGATACTTAAACGAATTTTTGACCTCTTTTCTTCATTCTTTCAAAACCCAACACACCACACACGATTCTCCAAGAGCAAGATCACTCCAAAACACTTGTAAGTCACTTTTTACTTAACTCTTTCAATTCCTAACATCATTAAAGATGTTTATCAAGAGAAATCAAAGGTTTTCTTGGTAGAAATTCTTGTTTTTAGGTAGAACCTAGGTTTTGCATGAATTGGGGAATTGGACCTCGAATTGAGGTCCGATTTTGAAACAAATCATATATTTGAACTCGTGAGGGAATGGGTAACCGGATTTTGGTCCGAACCCCGAGTTCCGACCACGTGGGGCCAGGGGCATTTTGGGAAATTTTGGGGTAAACTTTGAGAAAACCATTTTTAAGCATCCAAACCAAGTTATATAGTATTTATTAGTGTAATTTAATCAATTGTGATTAGATTCGAGCAAGTTGAAAGCTGAAATTCGAGGTAAAGCTATAGTTGAAGGATAAATTAGACTTCAAGGCTAGAGGTAAGTGTTTGATCTATCCTAGCTTGAGGGAATAGGATTTATGTGCTATTTGCTATGTGATCGAGTGCAGTGTATGGGCTGTGGTGACGAGCATCCATACACTGGCGTCTAGCATGACCGTGAGTCATTGTCGATATCGATTGTGGAATATTTTTTTTAAGATGAAATCTTGAACCCTTACCGGATTGTGAAATTGATTACTATTTTCCCTTGCCGGGACTTATTGTAAAGTGGATTATTGTTTTCCCATGCCGGGATGATTCATGATTATTGTTTTCATTCTTTTGCCCTTAACTGTGATTGTTATTTGGGTGAGGAAGAGTGATAATGCACGAAGGGTGATGCCGTGCCTTGTTTACTTATTTTGCACGAAGGGTAATGTTGTGCCTTATATTGTTGATTATGCACGAAGGGTAATGTCGTGCCTTGTTATTGATTATGCACGAAGGATCATGTCATGCCTTGTGATATTGATTATGCATGAAGAAACATTCCACGCCGTTGTTATTTGAACCATGCACGAAGGATCATGCCGTGCCATGGATGTGAGGATTAGAGTAAAAGCACGAAGGGTGATGCCATGCAACTATTTGATATTCCTAGTTTGACATTAACTGTTTCCATTATACTCTGATTTTCGTTATTAATTTTATAGATGTTGCTGACTATTGTGTTTTCCCCTATTATGATACTTCTCGTTGAATTTGTTAATTGGTATTTCTTGTTATCTTGTGGTGTACATATATATAGAACTGCACAGGTTTATGTGAGTGTCTGGTCCTAGGCTTGTCACTACTTCGCCGAGATAAGCCAGGCACTTACCAGCACATGGGGTTGGATTGTGCTGATACTGCACTTCTGTGCGTTTTTGCACAGGTCCAGGTTTTGAGCAGGAGCAGCAGCAGCAGTAGAGTATTCGTGGGAGTTGATCATTCCGAGACTGAGGTAGCTTGTAGGCGTCCGTAGGTCCGGCATCTCTTCTATTTACTTATGATTATTTGTTGTGGTCTCAATGTTAAGAGACAGACATATATTTATCATATTCTTTCAGACCATTAAGTGTAGTATTCCTTAGTAGTTCGTGAGTTGGTGACTCCACATCTTGGGTAGAGGATTTCATCAGTGTTTTACCTTAGTATCATTTATCTCTTTTTAGAAAGTCTTGTGCATTTATTAAATTGAATAATTATTTCTCTTGCTATTAAGAATGAGTATAAAAATAATGATATGAACAGGATAATGTTGAATGAATTGGCTTGCCTAGCTACCACGAGTAGGCGCCATCACGATCCCGATGATGGGGGAAAATTCGGGTTGTGACATATGTACTACCTATTCTTCAGAGCGACTGGCATGGATCTTTATCCGAGAGATTGTTTGATTGCATGGTGCTCCAGTGTCTATTATCTCAGATAGATGTACTCAATTTACTTCTTAGTTCTGGAGGACATTTCACCGAGAGTTGGGTACGCAGTTAGAGTTGAGCACAACATTTCATCCTCACACGGACGGGCAATTCGAGCGTACTATTCAGATATTGGAGGACATGTTGCGTGCCTGTGTTATTGATTTTGGAGGTTTTTAGCATGAGTTTTTGCCGCTTGCAGAGTTTGCCTACAACAACAATTATTAGTCAAGCATTCAAATGGCTCCATATGAGGCATTCTCTGGGAGGCGGTGTAGATCTTCAGTGGGTTGCTTCGAGGCCGGTGAGGTAAGGATATTGGGGACAGAGTTTGTTAAGGATGCCTTAGAAAAGGTGAAGCTGATTTAGGAGAGACTTCGTTCAACACAGTTGTGTCAGAAGAGTTTTACAGACCTGAAGGTTCGAGATGTGTATTATATGATTGGAGAGAAGGTCTTGCTGAATGGCTCGCCCATGAAGGGTGTTATGCGGTTTGGAAAGAAAGGGAAGCTTAGTCCGTGGTTTATTGGGCCTTTTCAGGTACTTAGTAGGATTGGGAATGTGGCTTATGAGCTTGCCTTGCCACCCAGCTTGTCAGACGTGCATCCGGTATTTCATGTATCTATGCTCCACAAGTATGTTCGGGACCCATCTCATGTATTGGATTTCAGCACTATTCAATTGGATGATGATTTGACCTATGATGTGGAGCCGGTGGCTATTTTAGTTCATTAGGTTCCAAGTTGATATCAAAGGATATAGTTTCTATAAAAGTGCAGTGGAAAGGTCAGCTCGTGGATGAGGCTACTTGGTAGACCGGGCGGGAGATGCGGAGCAGATATCCTCTCCTGTTTAAGGCTCCAGGTATATTTCTTAGCCAACTCGAGGACGAACATTTTTTTAGTTAGGAAGGATGTGATGACCCGGCCCATTATCACGTGTGTTACCACCCCGTTTCCCCCATTTTATGCTTCTCCATTCTTCATTATCGGTATTTGGTGTGATCGAGTCTATTTGGATTGGTTTAGGTCAGATAGCTATTGGGTTGCTTCTAGTACAACTCGGGGTACGCTCGAGGACGAGCGTTTGTTTAAGTTGGGGAGAATGTAACGACCCGGGGCTCGTCGTTACGGGAATTACCACCCCGTTACCTTCCATTTACATATTTTATGCTTTTATATCAGTATTAGAGTATATCGGGTGAGTTAGGAGTAATACGGGTTGAAAATGAAACAAATAGCATGTTTGAAGGAAGCTTGAATATGGGAAGTCAACCTAGAGTTGACTAATGAGTTAGAGTGCTCGGAATCAGATTCTGATGATTCGACTAGTTTCGGGATCATTTATGACTTAGGAGAGCAATCGAAATCGAATTCGGAGGTCCGGTGTAGTTTTAGGCTTGAATTGGCGAAGGTTGAATTTTGGTGAAAACCGGACGATAGGTGAGATTTTGATCCGGGGGTCGGAATGGAATTCCGATAGTTCCTATAGCTTCGTTATGTGATTTTGGATATGTCTGCAACTTTTCAGGTCATTCGGATGTCGTTTGATCGGGTTTTGGATTGAATGTTAGTTTAGGAATTTTTTAAGAAACTTAGGCTTGAATCCGTGTGTAAATGGTGATTTTGATGTTTAGGATGGTGTTTTTATGATTGGAACAAGTCCGTATCATGTTTTGGAGTATGTTGGTGGTTTTCGTTGGGGTTCCGGGGGCCTCGGGATGAATCCGGACCATCATCCGGGCATTTTAAACTTGGAAAAACCTGCAGAAAATTGCAGGTCTGCGCAGCAAGAAATAAGCCTTCGCGTTCGCGTGAAGGCAGTCACGTTCGCGAAGGCCAGGTGGGCTAAAGCATCGTGTTTGCGACCAGGGCGTCTCGTTCGCGTAGGCAGGGTGGGGTGAAGCTTCGCGTTCGCGTGACTGGGAGTCGCGATCGCGTAGAAGAAAAGGGGAGAGCTTCGCATTCGCGTGGGAGTATACGCGTTCGCGTAGAAGAAGAACCCGGCGGCTGGGAGATTGTACATCGCGAACACGTGATGCAGCGTCGCGTTCGCGATGAGTAAACTGGAGCTGAGCATCGCGAATGCGTGGGAGGTTACGCGAACGCGTAAGGTTAAATGGTTTGGCAGTGAATAAAATTGCAGAGACAGTGTAGTCGCGAGTTTATACCCCAAAAACACAATTTTGAGCCCTAGAGAGAAGAAATCACGGGAAAACGCTGGGAAATCATTGGGGATTCATCGGAGGTAAGTTTCTTGACTCAAAAACATAATTTCATGGTAGAATTAACATCAATCTTCATGAATTTGGGTAGAAATTGTGAAGGATTGTGGCCTAGATATTGAAAACGAAAATTTGGGTTTTGAAAGGCCATTCAAACTCCGATTTCGATAAATTTTATATGCACGGACTCGTGGCGAGATGAGGATCGCATTGGTATAATTTTCTGAATTTTACGGACAGCGAGCCCGGGGTCGGGTTTTTACCAACTTGGTGTATTATCGCGTATTTTGCATAAATTGAATTGGTTTATGTTTCTTTGACCCGTATTTGATATAATTGTTGTGGTTTGACTAGATTATATGCACGCGGAGGCGAAATTCAAAGGAAAATGCATCGCGGACGAGTCTTCGACCGGCTAGAGGTGAGTAGTTTGTGTATATGGTAGCGTGAGGGTTCGAAACCCCGGCTTAGCACATTGTGACGCTAGTAGGCCGTGGCTCGCACCCCGTGGCAGGTGCGGGATTGATATTGATGGGGGATTGAGAATTGGTCCATCCCGGATATGAATAGTATGCTATATGTGGTTGAAATACACACTGTGTTGATATAATTGTGGGCTGTAAGCCGCGTTTGGGGCCTTGTGCCGACATGTAGTATCCCTAGGGGATAGTTATATATTTGTGATAGCTATACTTGCTTAATCACGGATCTCAGTCCTAGATTGAAATCACAGTATTGAATTGCTAAGTCACCTGTTTTTGGAAAATTAAACAAGAAATAAAGAATTTTCATAATTATATGAACTGGAACATGGAATTAAATAATATAAGTTGTTGTGTGACTTATATGATTGTTGTGGACTGAGGATGGATCGGGATCCACGCCGCAGCGGTTGATATGATATGAGGATCGGGCTGCACACCGCAACGGTATTGCGCTTGGGCTGTAGGAGCCCCTCCGGAGTCTATACACACCCCCAGTGAGCGTCGTCGACGTTAAATGGATCGGGTTACACGCCGTAGCGGCTATGTGCTTTGCATTGCATCTTTGTCTGTGAATTATCTCTGATAGTGGTAAAGTACTATTATTGTTGCTAGTTCGTGGGAGGAATCGGTCTGTAGTTTAGCTTTATTAAGTGGTATTCTATGGATTTCTTACTTTCAGCTACTTGTATATATTTATTACTCACTGAGTACTTAACTCGCCCCTACTCCCTGCACCTTTGTGTGAAGATTCAGGTACACAGGAGCGATAGATGAACACTCCAGCTTTTATCAGTATTTATCCGAGTTGCTGAGGTAGCTGCTGGCGTTCGCAGGACCTGGCTTCTCTTCTTATTCCATTTTTCCTTTGTATATAAATTATTCAGACTTTAGTATTTGGTTTAGATATTGCTATCCGATCTTGTTTAGAGGCTCTAGACTCGTGACCCTAGATCTTTGGGGTGGTTATACAGTTATGCTTTATTGTTGACATAAATGTTAAGGTAATTGATTTGAGCTTCATGCTCGGGTTGTGAGTACGTGAATGGTCGGGCTTGCCTAGCAGTTGTGTTGGGCGCCATCACGACCAGGAATGGGGTCGTGACAATATGGGCTTCTAGAACTTTTCGTACCTCTTTCCTGAGGCTAGGTGTTATTTGGTAGGGCCCTCCGTAGATGTCTTGCGTTTTTGTAATGTGCTCCCTATGGTAATTACTGTTAGGTGTTATTGCATACCTTTTAATTTATGATTTTATGTGCTAGAGTCACTAATGCTTTTTTGTTTTTCCTTTTCTTTTTCTCTTCTTTCTCTTCTCTTTCACTTGAGCCGAGGGTCGATTGGAAACAACCTCTCTGCCCTTTCGGGTCGGGGTAAGGCTTGTGTACGTATTACCCTCCCCAGACCCCACTTTGTGGGAATACACTGGATAGTTGTTGTTGTTGTTGTTGTTAGCTTAAACTTACAATTCAACTCTTAATAAGAAGTTTCTATAACCACACAAATACTCTGGGGCCCTTTTAGTCTTGTTCGTGCGCAGTCAAATAAGGCCACATAAATTGGAACGGATGGATTATAAACCAAAAAAAAAAACATAAAGGCCAATTGGCCCAAACCAAAATCGCCAACCTAATAAAAACCCTTCAAACTCACTTTTGTGCGTGATCCCCTTCCCAGCCGCCTCCCTTGCTTTCTCTTCCCAGCCGCCTCCCCACTTCTTTATTTTTTCCATTTTCTTTCAACAACAATTTCCTATTCACATGTATAGACCAAACCAACAAAATCATTGGCTAGATAGTCCGGAGCCTTCTCTTTTATGCATTTACATCTTAGAATTGTTCAATTCCATAAACCTACTTGATTTAAAAATTTGGATTTATATTATAACAATCTGATAGTTATTGTGTAGTATAGATATTGAGTGGAACCTTCAAGATTATTACGTAATGTTGGGAGGAGCCATGGTTCGTCGAAAAGATATTACGAATAAATATTAGATAAAAATCCTTTCAAACGTTTATAGAAACGTATTCAGGTTTATTTTTTTATCTTGTTGCTTTGAACTTTTTGCCTCTTGTAATAAAATTATTTAGACATATTTTTTCTCTCTTTGAACTTTTATTTTCTATTTTTACAAATCAAACTTGCATACTTGTATTAATGGTTCGCTCATTCTTTAGTGCTGATTTTTGATTATTTTGAAATTGCAGGGTGCATTTTAATCTGTTGAAGCAAGCAGATCAAAGATCAGTCTTGATGCAAAGAGTAAAATTACTTTATCGTTGATTTCAGAAGATAGGCAACATCTTCAATCTCCAGATCAAATACTTAGAGTTTAGTTTTTTTAATGTGGAACCCTTAACATTAGATAGATAATTGTATATTTTAGAATTAATTTTTGAAACTTTTTTATGTAAATTTGTATAATATAGTGATATTCAAAGTTTATTATTGAGTGTTGTATGGTTTGAACAAACATGTACGCATATGAAATATTTGAAAATTTTAAATGATTTATTGAGGTAATAAAAGAAAATACCAACACAAAGGAATGAAACATTTCTCTAATAAAAAAAATTTTATAATAAAAATAAAATATATAAAAATCTAGTCACCAAATAAGATATAAAAAAGAAATCAAATTATGGATATTTTGACGATTTATAGCTATATAATTATGGATTGATAGCTAAATATAAATACTATAATACAAATCTAATATGTGAGCACAATACATATTTAAATTTTGTGGCTAAATAAATAATATCTTTTACCACAAAATATCCCCTTGTAGCTAAATAAATAACATCTTTTGCCACAAAACATCCCTTTGTGGCTAAAGTATAAAAGATAGCTACAAAATTGATTTATTGTGGCAAAAAATCATTAGCTATAAGTATATATTTTTTGTGGAAAAATATATTATTAATATAGCTACATCATAACAGTATTGTAGCAATAAATACTAATCCTTAGCTACGAAATATTAAAGTTTGTAGCTAACTTTTTGTTTCGCTACTTCTAGCTACGAAAAAAATTATTCTGACTAAAGTGTTTAGCCATGAAAATTTTTGTAGCCATTATAATGTTGTAGTGCAAAATAATGTTCGTAGAACCATGTATAGTTGTTAAGAAATTCGTTTAATATTCATATATAATAAACTTTCTAACTCATAAACTTCAAATTCGAACCCCTATAAGCTTCAAATTCTACATCTTCCCTTACTAGAAAGTTGCTTCTCTGGTTTATAGGTAGTAATTAACTGGAGTATTAATAATGATTTAATAAGATTTTTTATTAAGTATATTTAAATATGTGTTAGCAAGTAACTTGCTTAATTTTCAATTTTACCAATCTAGTGCTACTAACTGGAGATAAAGAAAAATGAAATGTTTTTTACACCACCAATTATCGACTACAATAAACATATAGTATATAATACTAGCGTTATTGTTTATCATTGTCACGACAAGACATTGTCCAAATAAAAAAGTAAATATATTATTTTTTTGTTGGAATCAATATGTGTAGTATGAAGTTGTACATAAACAGTGGTAGTTGTACATAATTGATCAGTTTTAATTTAGCACTAATATTTAGTTGTATGTATTGTTAGAGGAAGTTAAAATAATAGTTTTAGATGTAAGGGTTACACACATGTACATTGATGTGTAATAATAAAGTAAAAATTTTCTCGAACTTTTCTCTCTCTATCTCTCTCTTTCTTAGCTAAAAAAACAGACCTCTTCTTCCTTTCAATATGGCATCAGAGCCATAGATCTATGGCAATTTTCGAGTTGATTCTTTTGAGTAACATAAGATTAGTATAGATATACTCACTCAATCTTGTCGGAGAAGTTAGTGATTAAGAGAGTTCATCAGAAATTTGGGGAATTCACCTAGGGTTTATGATTGATCTCACAATTTGCAAATTCCGGCAAACTGAAAGGTTTTCCTTGAAGATTGATGTAGACTCTACCTTCGAATCACTTATTTCAAACCTCGACTATGACGAACACAACTCTTGAGACCGGGAAGGACGACGAAGAAAAATTTACGGACGTTCATCCCAGACGTCATCTCTACTTACACCCCTCGGACAGTCCAAGTAGTGTGCTAATTCCTCACAAACCAACAAGAACAGAAAACTATACTGCTTGGAGTATTTCTATGCGAGTAGCTTTTCTAGCATAAAATAAGCTAGGGTTCATAGATGGAAAATATCTAAAAGAATAGTATACTGGTGATTTAGAACATGAATGGGAGAGATGCAATACTTTCTTGTTATCCTGGATAACTAATTCAGTGTCCAAAGAGCTAGCAAATGGTATAATGTACTCAACCAATGCCTATAGTGTTTGCACATACCTAAAGGAAAGATTTGATAAGAAAAATCTCATTAGCGTTTATCAACTTCTCTGAGAAATTTGTACCACTAGTCAAGGAAGTTTATTAGTATAAGAATATTATTCAGAACTAAAATGTGCATGGAATGAGTATTGGTCGATGGTACCATTACTATGTGACTGCACAAAGCAAAAGTAATATGTTAAACACATAGAGCAACAAAGACTAGTATAATTTCTGATGGGCCTAAAAGAGACATGTGCACATGTAAGGAGTCGAGTCCTATTGATTGTCCATGTTCCCACCCTCAATCAGGCATACAACATGATAATGCAGGATGAAAGCTAAAGAGTACTATCAAACATGATATGTCAGGTAGTATCAACCTTGGAATAACTTGATTTGAATGATCCTAGAGCCTTTGTTTTCATTCAATGTAACAGGTTCATAAATAACAATAGAAATAGTGCATTGTAATGTGACTATTGTCATATGAAGGGTCACAACAAAGAAAATTTCTATAAGATGTAGGATATTGTCATGACCCAGACTTTTCACCATCGGGAATCGTAATGGCGCCTATAAATATAAGATAGGCAAGCCAATTA
This sequence comes from Nicotiana noctiflora, assembly GCA_032618575.1. Lineage (NCBI taxonomy): Eukaryota > Viridiplantae > Streptophyta > Magnoliopsida > Solanales > Solanaceae > Nicotiana > Nicotiana noctiflora. Next base: position 69,844 of record JASVEL010005904.1, read on the forward strand.
GTTGAACAATTTATCTTCTTACCCATTTTTATTTTAAACAATTACTAATAAATAACATTTAAACAACGAAATTTAACATACGCAGAACAAAATAATAAGCTATCTGAACATAAATATCCAACACAACTGTTTGAATCTCAACCCCACAGAACTGGTGTCACAGTACCATAGACGATCTAAGAGTGCTAAATACAATGTCTGGAATAAAATATACATTGTCTCTAAATCGAAGAAAATAAATAGGAAAGGATAGAGGAGATGCCATGGCCTGCAGACACCTGCAGGTCTACCTTGGATATCCGCGTGGACTGATGGTAGCCACCCAAATCTATGGTCCAAAGTCTAAAGTACTGGGATCTGCACAAAAAAAATGTAGAGTGTAGTATCACTACAACTAATCCCATGTGCTGGTAGGTGTCTAGCCCAACCTCCGTAAAGTAATGACGAGGCTAGGAATAGACTACCAAATAAACCTATGCAGTTATATAATATACACTGGAAGGTAAATCAAAAATAAACAAATAAAGATGGGAGGGGGAAAACATGCTTTGGGGACTAACGGGTACAACACAATATCAAGAGAATTATAAAGGAACCAAAATCAAACTACTAACAAGGATAAGGGAAACAAAGGAAATATTCACTTTTATTTCACATATTGTTGCAAGCGTGCAACCCATTCCCATTTCACTTTCTCGTTGCAGGCGTGGAACCCGCTCCCATTTCATTTATCTCGTAGCAGGCGTGCCACCCCCTCCCATTTTAGTTATCTCGGCGCAGGCATGCCACCCACTCCCACTTCATTTATCTCATGGCATGCGTGCCACCCGCTCCCATTTTAGTTATCTCATGGCATGCATGCCACACTCTTCCCTTTAATTTATCTTGTGGCTGGCGTGCCTCCTGCTCCCATTTCAATTATCTCGTGGCAGGCGTTCCACCCGCTCCCCTTTCATTTATCTTGTGGAAGGCATGCCACCTGATCCTAGTTACAAATCAACAACAACCACAAATAATCTCGGCAAGGGATCAAGAGCAATATAACAACATCCCGGTAAGGGAACAATAATATTTCAACAACATCCTGGCAAGGGAAAATGATGACAGTAACATGTGAGGGATTATAAACCAAAACAAAGTCATAACGATTATAATACAAGACTCATGGTCCTGCTTGGCACTGACATATAGATACTCGTCATCAACCTATACGTCGTACTGCACAATTAACATGTAGAAAATAAGACGCGACTCGTAATCTCTCAATCTAATGTTAGACCAAACACTTACTTCGATGCCACGAATACAATTCACATCTTCATTATCGCTTTACCCCTTGAGTCGACCACGAATTAGCACATATCTAGTCATAAATTACCTAATTACATCAATAAACTTTAAATGAATCAACTCCAATGCATAAAAATATATTTTTTCAAAGTTTTATCCAAAAAGTCAAAATTGCCCCCAGGCCCACATGGTCAAAACTCGAGGTTTGAATCAAAACCCGATTACCCATTCCCCCATGAATCAAAGTATATAATTTATTTTGGAATCGGACTTCAAATTGAGGTCCAAATCTCCAATTTTTGAAAAACCTAGATTCTACCCATAACACCCAATTTACCCCAATGAAATTCATTGATTTTGAGTTAAACTCATGTTAAACGATGTTACTGATTGAAGGAAAATAGCTAAAATTGACTTACAATCAATTTGGAGGAAGAAATGTTCTTGAAAAATTGCCTTAGGGTGTTTACATTTTGAAAAGATGTGAAAATGGGTTAAAATTCGTCTAAGTATAAAAGTTGCAGGTCTCAGATGTGGGAATTGCGAATCCCGACCTCTGCTAGCTTTGGAAATGCAAAAGGATTCTCACAATGCAAGTTGGGAACTGCAAAGACTGGGTCGCATTTGCGACCCCATGCGTCAAATGAGAAACTTCGCATTTTGCGAAGCAAGTGTCGTATTTGCAACTGGCCTTCCGTATTTGCGAGCAAAGTGGTCGCATTTGTGAGCCAAGTGATTGCATTTGCGAGCAAGCCTACCCATGTCCTATTTTCACATTTGCAATGAAGGTCTCGCATTTTCGAGTTCGCATTTGCGAAGCCTGCAGACCTATGCACATTAGCTGAAAACATGCAATTTACGAAGTCCAAAATACACTTCGTGGCCTGTCCAAAACTCACCTTAGCACTCGGGGCTCCAAATCAAATATACACACAAACTCTAAAATATTCTACAGACTTATTCGTGTAATTAAATCACCAAAAAAACATCATGAACATCGAATTAAACCTTAAAATTTAATGAAATTTCTCAAAACTTCTTTAAACATCAAGTTTTGCATTTAAGGTCTAAATCACGTCAATGGATTCCGTTTCTAACCAAACTTTATCAACAACACATATAAATCATATTGAACCAAACTTTACCCAAGTCCTATATTTTTCTGCGGACCTTCTGGGATAGCCGAATCACAGGTCCAGATCCATTTACCCAAAACGTTGACCGAAGTCAAATTAATTCATCTTATAGTCAAAATTTATTATTTTTCACAGATTTTCACTTAATAGCTTTCCGACTATGCGCTCGGACTGCACGCACAAATTGAGGAGATGCTAAAAGAGGTTTTTAAGACCTCGAAATGCAGAATTCAATTTAAAAATAAGTGATGACCTTTTGGGTCATCACAGATATCGACCTAACAACAAATTCAACAAAAAGAGAACTTTTGATAAGGGAAATTCAGAAGGAAGCAATGGACCTACAACCAATAATGTGAGCTGTATTGAGGAGTCTGAAGGAATCATCTTAGTAGGTAGCTCATCAAGGCCCAACAATATACCATTTTCACTCCAGAACAGTATCACCAACTGTTGAAGTTAATTGACAAAAAATCAACAATAACATATGCAAGAGTAAACTTGGTAGTTATAGCTGATCTCCTTATTGAATGATTCTGTATAGGTTTTGAAACTAACTCTTGGGACATAGATACTGGAGTTTCTGTCACGAACCAAACCCCGATCATAATGGCGCCCAACACCTCGTTTGGCAACCTCGACCATTTAACAATAACCCCAACTACTAGTGACTTAAGAATTTTAAACACATCTATTAAATTGCTAAACCATTATACCAAAAGGCTATCAATATGGAGACATGCACTGAAATCCAATAGAATACAGATACATAACCCCATAACAGGATCTGGTGTCATGACCACAAGCCTCTAATACAGAGTGTCATCATATAACAATACTATATAAGAAGCAGAATAATAAAAGATAAGGATATGATGGAAGAATCTAGGCTGCGAACGCTATGCAAATACCTCGATGCTCCCGATGAAGTCATGCTCAGCTAGATAGGTCCTCCCTCAGACTGTGATGCACCTAAATCTGCACACAAGATATACGGAGTAAAGTGAGTACTCCGATTCAGTGAGTAATAAGCATAAATAACAACAAAACATAAGAAATCACTAAAATACACAAGGAAAATATAACATGCAGTACCAAACCTTTAATAGTAAAACCGGCAAGTCAATAAAGTAGTAGTACAGAAAGGAACCTTGACAAGTAACCGGTAAGGAATGATGCAATAATGCAATGCAATGCAAATACTACTACACTCAGGTACCCACTACAGTGTACAGTCCGAGCCAACAATATGTTTTACGTCGACAACACTCATTGGGGGTGTGTACAGACTCCGTAGGGGCTCCTACAGCCGAAGCGCAATAAACAAGCAATCTCATGGCACCAATAGTCCCTCAGCCTCATTATCATATACCAGTGTTGTGGACTGCAGCCGGAGCCATCCATAATTACAAAAATCAATATAAGCTCTTTGGGCACTTTTAAATCAGTAATCCATAGTCCAAAATATCATTTAAATATCATTTGAGTTTCCATGTTTAGAAAAAGGGGATGAGTTTGTATATCAATGAAATCAATCATTAAAGGAATCAAAGAACCATCACAAAGCCAAGACACAACAGTCAAAACCAAGTAACGATGATTTCCAACAAGTTCTAGCAGAAAAACACAGTAAAATATCACCGGGACGGGCCAAGTCACAATCCGAAATAACTAACTGCCCCACACTCGTCATAGAGTACGTGCCTCACCTCAATAGAGCGGTACAATGTGAAATTTTGGGGTTTCAAACCCTCAGTTTACTTACACCCATTGCTCACCTCAAATCGTTCAAGAATCTAACTTGCTATGCCTTTTTCCTCTCGAATTGGCCTCGCGCCCCAAATCTAATTAAATCCACAAGGAATACATTGCAATAGTGTAGGGAATATAACCCAATCAAAAAGACTCGAAAAATATCAAATATCACGAAGTTGGCAAAATTCGAGCCCCGGGCCCACTTCTCGAAAAATTATAAAATTCACAACTTCAGATTCCCCGTCTCACCACGAGTCCACGCATATCAAATTTATCGAAATCGCAGTTCAAATGTCCTTTCAAATCCCAAATTTTCATTTTAAAAATCAAGTGCTAGTTCTTCCAAATTTTTACCCAAATTTCCAAGAATTAAAGGTTGATTTTTTAATAAAATAGTGTTTCTAGTCACGAGATTTACCTCCAATCAATTCCCATCAAAATCCTCTTTAATTTCTACCAAAAAACTCTTAAGGTGGATAACAATGGAGGAACAGTGAATAGACTCGCGGATGAAATAATAATATAAAAACCCTTCTGCGCAGTGACTTTCGCTTCTGCGGTCCCACTTCGACTTATACGGGACCGCTTCTGCGGCGAAAATCCCACTTTTGTGGTCTTCATTAAGAAAAATCCAACATACACTTTTGCGGCTCAGATTCCGCTTATACGGAACTCCCTCCTAATGATCTAAACCGCTTCTACGATTAACTACCCGCTCTTGCGGGCCCGCTGATGCGACAATTTATCCGCTTCTGCAGAATTTCTCTTCCCAACCATGGACCGCTTCTGTGTCAAGATCTCCGCTGAAGCGCCTCCACTTCTGTGGTCAAAAACCCACAGAAGTGAGTATATCAGAAGCAAGACACCTTCAGCAATATGAAATTTCAAAAACTCCCCATTTAACCTTCCAAACTCACCCCGAGGTCCCCGACCTCAACTAAAAAACACAAACACATCCTAAAACCTTATTCAAACTTTCTCCAATCCTCAAAACACATCAAACAACGCTAAAACCATCAAATCACATCGGATTCAAGCCTAAGTTTCTTAAAAACTTTAAAATTACACATTCGATCAAAAGCCCGACCAGAACACCTCCGAATGACCTAAAATTTTGTACACATATCCAAAATCACCTAACGGAGTGTAACAACCCAGTTGATCATTTTTTAATTTTACGCCCCGATCCCCCATTAACTATTTTCCCTAAGTTCATTTCTGCTGTTTTGGGTTGCCGGGACATTCGGTATTAGGATTCGGAGTGTTTTGGGACACTTAATTCCAAAATGAGAGCTTAAGAGTTGAAAAATAGTCCGTATTCGGAGCAGTGTGAAGATGAAATCTGAATGAAAATCTGATGGTTCTGTTAGCTCGTTAGGTGATTTCGGGGTTGGGAGCGTGTTTGGAATGTTATTTGAAGATCCGTAGCTCGTTTAGGCTTGAAATGCCGAAGTTTGAAATTTTAAGGTTTCCTGTCCAATAGTGAATTTTTTATTCGAGGATCAGAGTGTAATTTCAGAAGTTTCTATAGCTCCGTCATGTCATTTGGGATGTGTGCGCAAAATTTCTAGTCATTCGGACGACGTTTGGTTAGGTTTTTGATCGAAAACGTAAATTGATAGAATTAGAAGTTCTTAGGCTTAAATCATTGATTTAATCGGACTTCTAGTGTTATTTGAAGTGTTTTGAGAATCTGTACAAGTTCGAATAAGGTATTAGGTGGTATTGGTGCTTTTGGTTGGACTCTTGGAGGCGTCGATTTCGGATGCTCAATGGGCAAAGTTTGGAGTTAGAAGAAAATATTTGCAGCAGGCTTCTGGTATTTTCACTTCTGGCATTAGCGGTTCCTTCATCGCATAAACCAAGTCGCATAAGCGGCCATCTTTCCGCAAAAGAGGTTTTTGCGCCATATTAGGAGAACTGCGGAAGCGGACCTTTCCCGCGTAAGCGACACCGCCGACGCAGTTGTTTGACCGTAAATGCAATCCCTATCTCTTTAAGTTGAACCACGAAAGCGATTGTTAGTGTCACCGCAAAAGCGGGACCGTAGAAGCGGTCCCTGTGCCGCAAAAGAGGAAATTGCAGGTCTAATAAAGTTTAATCCGACGGTTTATTTCAAAGTTAGAAAAATTAATTTAGAGCTCAGGTGGAGGCGATTTTGAGTGTATTATGAAGAAAATATCATTGGGTAACGTTGATTTGATCCCTTCTAGCTATATTCCATCATTTCCTAGCTAAATCAACCATTAGAATTCAAATTCAAGGTCAAAAATTGAGAAATATTGGTAAAATTTCTTAGGCTTAACTTGGTTGGCATTTGACCTCCGATTTGGGAGATTTTTATATGGTTAGACTCATGAGAGTATGTGGATTCTGAAAATGTAAAAAATTTTGATTCCGAGACGTGGCCTGGAAGGGCATTTTGGTCATTTTTCCTATTTTCGTTCCCTAGCACTAAATTTCAATGGTGGAGTTAGTTGTTTAAAATATTATTTACGATTTGTAATTTAATTGAAACGATTTGAGCCATTTGGAGTTGGATACTCATGGCAAGGGCATTGTTCCCTAGTTAATTTTTCACCGGTTCAAGGTATATGGCTTGCCTAAGTTTTGTGGGGGACTTCGTCCCTTAGGATGTGATAATTGGTAATTGAATACCTTGTACGTGAGGTGACTAGCACGTACCTGAGCTAATTGTTGAAACCCGGATTTTTACTTAAATACTTGATTTGGATTTTCTTTCATATTTGCCTTATTTTACTTGCTATCATAGCATGTGCTTATGTAGAAGAGCTTGTTTAATTGATCCAAACTGCCTATTTGTTCAAATTGTATTAATTGTGATTGCGTGAAGCATGTTAGGACAGTATTATTATTTGCTGCCTTGTATTGTTGTACTTCAATTGCTGAATATTTCTCTGATGTTGGTTGCGCATTTACATTGGGACTACGTATGCGGGATTCCGGGATCTCCCCCTTGTTTGTATACTTTGGGACTACGAGTTTGTTTCCCGGGAGATCCCCCTGCACTTTTACTTTGGGACTACGGGACAGTATCCCGGGAGATCCCCCTACACTTTTACTTTGGGACTATGGGACAGTATCCCGAGAGATCTCCCTTACACTTTTACTTTGGGACTACGGGACGGTATCCCTGGAGAACCTTTATTATTGATATGAGAATCGGACTACGGGACGGTATCCTAGGAGGTATATATTGGGCAGTTGAGGAAATGTCTACAGGACGGTATCCTGGGAGACCCTCGTCGATATTCTTGTAATTTAGCCGTCATTACTCTGTGTTTCTGTTTTGTCTGGTAGTATTATATTTCATTGAATTGTTTACCACACTGTTATGTTTCATTAGATTTCATCAGACTTCAATACTATAATAAATTGCTATTCTATTGTTTCTGTCTCAGTAGGGCCCTGATCTTTCCTCGTCACTACCCAATCGAGGTTAGGCTTGGCACTTACTAAGTACCATTGTGGTGTACTCAGGCCTCTTCTACGCATATTTTTCATGTGCAACTCTAGGTACCTCTACGCAGGTGCACTTCCACTAGCTGCAGGATTATTTTCATAGACTTGAGGTATATCTGCTGCATCCGCATATCGAAGAGTCTCCCTCTCACTCTACCATCTAGTTAGCTAGATGATATTCCGTCTTTCCTTGTTATAGATGTTTCTGGATGATTAGAGCAGTTTTATGTTGCATTTTTAGTCTGTGTTGCCCGTGGGTTTTCGGGTCTTGGAGATATTTTCATAACTTTTAAGGTGTTAAAGTGTATATGCCAGGTGGTAACTGTATACAATATTCCTATTATTTAGTTTTGATTATGAATTATGCAAATGTTATTTTTTTGCAATGTGTTAGGCTTACCTAGTCGCAAAGACTAGGTGCCGTTATGACGTGTTCACAATTGGTGAACTAGGGTCGTGACAAGATGGTGTCAGAGCTCTAGGTTCATAGGAGTCACGGGACACAAGACGATTTATTAGAGTCTCGCTGATCGGTACAGAGACGTCTCTATTTATCTACGAGAGGCAATGTAACTGTTTAGGAAAATCTTCATTTCTTTTGAATTCCTTGTCATGCGATATTTTGACACCAATTCTAAACTTATGTCTTCTATTCTCTCACAGATGGTGTGGACACGTGCTACACAGGAGGACCAGGCATCTGTGCCCCCTGCTGCGATCGTTAGAGGTTGTGGCTAGGGTAGAGGTTGAGGACGCACCCGAGGTGCAGCCACACCACCCGCTGAGGTACCACTAGCAGATCCATTTGGAGCACAGGCACCTCGTACACCTACTACAACTACTACTACTCTAACGCTCCAGGAGACCCTGGCTCAATTCATGAGCATGTACATTACTTTGGCTTAGGTGGGGTTGCATCCCTTTGCTGCAGTCATATCATAGGCCGCGGGAAGGGCCCAAACTCTCGCTGTCTGCACTCCTAAGTAGAGAGTGCCGATGGAGCAGGTTCCAGAGGTTATTCCTGTGCCGCCTACAACACCACTACTTCCCGAGGATGGGTCAACTTTCTCAGAGGACGAGCAGTGTAGGCTAGGGAGGTTCAAGAAATATGATGCCCCAATGTTTAGTGGACTGGATTCAGATGACGCCTTGGGATTCTTGGAGGAGTGTCATCGCATTCTACATAGTATAGCCATAGTTGAGTCTAGTGGGGTTTGTTTCACCGCCTTGCAGCTACGGGGAGCCGCCTATGATTGGTGGAATACTTATGAGTTGGATAGTGTAGTCGAGTCTGCCTCACTAACTTGGACACCGTTCTCCGACATGTTTATGAGGGAGTTTGTTCCCCAAAGCCTCACGGATTCATGGTGCGCGGAGTTTGAGTATTTGCGCTAGGTTTCTATGACAGTCTTAGAGTATGCCATCTGTTACACATAGTAGGCCACACATGCACCGGCTCTGCTCGCCAAAATTCAGGAGAGAATGCGGAGGTTTATCGTGGGTCTTATTCCGCCCATCCGGTCTAGCATGGCTCCAGAGTTAGAGATAGATATTCCCTACCAGCAGGTAGTGAGCATCACTAGACGAATTGAGGGTATGATCGCCATGGAGTGAGGGACAGGGAGGCCAAGAGGTCTCGAAAGTCGGGTCATTACTCTGGTGCTCGTACTTCATCAGCTGGACGTTATGGTAGGTTTTATTTTGGTCGCCTTGTTCATTCAGCCTTGCCAGCAGCCGAGAGTACTCCAGCTCTACCAGCACCTCAGAAGCCTTATTATCGCCTCCAATTTGTAGCGCCCATCCTTCGTGGGGTACTTCCAGAGGTTAGTCTAGCAGACCTAGCTTCAGTCAGTCACAACCACCACGTCCTCCCAGAGCTTGCTTCGAGTGTGGCAATACACGTCACTTGGTTAGGGACTGCCCCAAACTTGGTAGGGGTGCATCTTCACAGACTGCTCAGCCACAACATGCTTCCAGGGTTCTCAGGCTATGGTTCCAGCTCCCACTGTTTCTCCACCTGCCCAGCCTACTAGGGGTGGAGGCCGGGGAAATAGAGGTCACCCTCGTGAGAGGGGTCGGTCAGGATATTATTGCATTCCTGCTCGCACCGAGGCGGTTGCCTCTGATTCTATTATCACATGTAATATTCTGGTTTGTCATAGAGAGGCATCGATTTTATTCGATCCGGGATCTACTTATTCACATGTCTCCTCTTATTTAACTTCGCATTTGGGTGTGCCTCGGGATTCTTTGAGTGGCCCCGTTTATGTTTCTACTCCTGTGGGAGATTTTCTTGTTGTTGACCGTGTGTACCGGTCGTGTTGGATTAATATTCGTGGTTTTGAGACTAGTGCAGATCTATTATTACTCGGTATGTTTGACTTTGATATTATTCTGGGCATGGACTAGTTGTTGCCCCATCATGCTATTCTTGATTGTCACGCCAGGATCGTAACATTGGTTATGCCAGGTGTTCCACGTATTAAGTGGAGTGGTACCTTAGATCATACTCCCAGCAGGGTTATCTCTTTCCTTAAGGCTTAACGTATGGTTGAGAAGGGGTGTGCTGCTTATTTAGCTTATGTGAGAGATGCTAGTTTTGACACCCCTTATGTTGATTCAGTCCTAGTGGTACGAGATTTCCCCGATCTGTTTCTAGATGATCTTCTAGGCATGGTGCCTGATAGAAATATAGATTTTGGCATTGACCTGTTGCCGGGAATTCAGGCCATTTCCATTCCTCCATATCGCATGGCTTCTCCTAAGTTGAAGGATCGCAAAAAATGTTGGGTAAGGGTTTCATTCGACCTAGTGTTTCACCATGCGGAGCCCCTGTTTTGTTTGTGAACAAGAAGGACGGTTCTATGCGTATGAGCATTGCTTATCGCTAGTTGAACAAAGTTACAGTGAAGAACCGATATCCTTTACCTCGTATTGATGATCGGTTAGATCAGCTTCAGGGCGCACGAATGTTTTCCAAGATTGATTTGCGCATAGGTTACCATCAGCTGAAGATTCAGGAGCCAGATATATCGAAGAGTGCTTTCAGGGCTCGGTATGGTCATTACGAGTTCCTTGTTATGTCTTTTGGGCTGACTAATGCCCCAGCAGCTTTAATGCATTTGATGCACAGCGTATTCAGGCCATATCTTGATTCATTCGTGATTGTTTTTATTGATGATATTCTGGTATACTCCCGGAGTTGGGAAGATCATGGGCAGCACTTGAGGGTAGTGCTTCAGACTCTGAGGGAGAATTGTATTCAAAGTTCTCCAAATGTGAGTTCTGGCTGAGTTTTGTGGCACTCCTAGGCCACGTGGTGTCGAGTGAGGGCATTCGAGTGGATCCGAGGAAGGTGGAGGTCGTGCAAGGCTGGCCCAGGCCCTCCTCAGCTACTGAGATCCGTAGTTTCCTTGGCTTGGCGGGTTATTACCATCACTTTGTGGAGAGGTTCTCATCAGTCACGACCCCTATAACTAGATTGACCTTAAAGGGTGCCCCTTTTCAGTGGATAGAGGAGTGTGAGGCAAGCTTCCAAAAGATCAAGACAGCTTTGACTTCAGCCCTAATCTTGATGTTGCCTACCGGTTTATGGTCCAATACATTTTATTGTGATGACTCACGAGTTGAACTTGGATTGGTGTTGATGCAGGACGGTAGGGTGATTTCCTACACGTCCAAAGAGCTAAAGGTGCATGAAAAGAACTACCACATCCACGATCTTGAATTAGTTGCCATTGTTCAAGCCTTGAAATCTGGCGTCATTATTTTTATGGGGTGCCTTGTGAGATTTACACTTACCATTAGAGTTTGCAGCACTTGCTTAAGCAGAAGGACTTGAATATGTGTCAGAGGAGATGGTTAGAGTTGTTAAAGGATTATGACATTAATATTCTTTATCACCCGAGCAAGGCCAATGTGGTTGTTGATTCCTTGAGTCACCGGGCGGAGAGTTTGGGAAGTTTGGCATATCTACCAGCCTTAGAGAGACCTATGGCAATGGATGTTCAGGCTTTAGCCAGGGAGTTTGTTGCGATCAAAAACACCCACACAAGTGCACGTGATCGTCAAGTAATAGAGTAGTGAGTAGAGCATCGTTCTCTCGAAGACTTTTGATCAACTATTGACTGATTCACACCCAAATGTATTACTTATTAAAGAGATGTGTCACGGAATAATGATATACATATTTTACTACCTAAATTGTCAAGAAATAATCTACTTAAGGCAATTAACCAAACAAAGAGCAGTTTCGAATAACACACAGTATGAGAGGATATTCTAGGGTCACATGCTAGTTAACAATTTTGTTTTGTTCTTAGCTTAAGATGACTAATTGATTTACAAGGTTTATATAGCTCGTAAGAATCTGTCGACTTCTTACTCTCCTACTCTAATTAACACAATGCCTATATCTCAATGGAATTAAGATTAACAAGAACGCATTAACAACTCTTGTATTTTAACCAAGCACGACAATTGGGTATATGTCTATCCCAAATGCAAATCTGTTCTCCGAGGCCCAAATTCAAGAATTTGCTCTATTTAATTCTATATGAAACCTAGAATTTCCACTTTCGAGTTCAATTCAAGATTCGTAGATAGTGTTTGACTGTTAGCTACGCAGCAAAATAATTAATAACAGACTTAAATAAACAACCCAAGATGATAAACCAACTTTGTCAAATTAAACCTCAAACAACAAAGTTCTTGTTTTACCCATGACCCTAGAACAAGGGGTTTTAGCTACTCATACTATTATTCATCATACTTCGATTCAATTTTATCACAATTAGCAAAAACAAATAGAAGAAAAGAAGCTTGATGATCCTAAACCCTCCTTGCCTCTCTATGTCTTGCTTTTAGCCTCTCTAAACCTTGATAAAACACCCTTGGGCGAGCTTGATCTTATATAAGTTAAGTGTATTTTTTCTCCAGATTTCCATTTTCCCCCTAATCAACAAGTGCTGAAATTGGGACTAGCGTTGCAGCGCATTTGGTCGTGCTAGTTCACTGAAACATTGTTCTTGGCTGTGCATATACTAGCGCTACAACGCATCTAGCACCGGTAGTCCAGGTGTGTTATGGCCTAATTTCCTTCCTTGTCTTCAATCACTCTCAGTTCCAAGGGGTCTTCTTTACTCCAAAATGGTTCCCAGTCACGTTTTCTTGCATAATACGAGCTCTTTAACCTGAAATACACACAATTACCAATTAGAGCCCATGTTTCATCAGTTATTCATGATATGATCTTGGGATATAATCAAGCGAGGGCAAAAAGAGTAGCTAAATCACCTAGATTTTGCCTATTATCAACAACCCCACACATAATTCATTGTTAGTCCTCGAGCAATCAAACTATACTCTTTAGAGATTCATTCACTCAACCATTTCCCTTAACGCATTACACCTAGAACAATGTACATACAATCACACCTAAGAGTAGACAATCCTAGCCTCAAAGCCGACTCTCAAATGCCTTGCAATATTCACACTTCCTCAAAGTACTCTACACAGAGATCAAGACTTACCTTTCTATCACAAATCATATGCACTCACAATCACATCAAAATTATATAGATCAATTTGCACAATCAAATTCCATGATTTTATACATCAACGAAAAATTCGCTCACACTCACAAAAAAAGTCTCATGCATGCAAGTGGTACTATAAGCTTTCCCTTAATGTAAATCACTACTAATGTAGGCTTGCTCGATCTAAAATCAATTAGGTTTTTTTCATGGTTGTAATGTGGGCTAAGAGACGGGTAGGATATATTTAGGAATAGTGGTTCACCCTCCTAAGCACTTTAATACATCACATAATCGCTTTGAGCGCAAATTCTTCAATCCCAACTTCAATTTCACAACTAAACTCACTCCCAATAATGTTCTATCTTTCTTTAAGCACTACTTTACTTTATACCCCACTAGCAAGAATAAGACAACAATTTATTCACCTATTATTTTTTTTATTTTTTATTTTTCAATTTCTGCTAGTGGTGTCTATTTGTCAAAACAAGTGCACCTTTCTTCCATCTATTGGTTCCACTTAAAAGCCAACCCACTCTTAGTTCCTTCTTACTTCTGTTAGCACTCACTTTTCAATTAAAGTGCTTTAAGAGGTAAAAGGGATCAACACAATATCTATTAAGAACAAAAGGGTATAGACTTGTAATGTGGGTGCCAAATAAAAGTCTATAGGCTCAAAAGGGCTGACTAGGGATAAATTTTATTTGTGATAAGCAATTAAGCTCAAAAAGGTCAAAGAAAGCCAAAGATTATTTTTCAGACTGAGCATTACCTAAGATTTCGCTTCAATTCACATACCAGGCAAGTTCTAGACACACAAACAATACATTGACCATAAAAAAATCTCACCACACATGCCATATGACTCGTTAAGATCAGCTCATCAAGATACTGCATTATGAGCATTCAAATTAGTAACAAACAAGCAATTAAGGCACCTTTAGTGACAATCAACAATTAATACTAGGTGTTATACTCTAGGGTCTATTGTGTTCAGGTGTGTCAACGCTCTAGGTTCTCTTTCCTTTTATCGCTCGTGGCCCATCAACCCTAATCTAGAAAAGCAAAAAAAAATTAATAAAATAAAATTACCTATGCCCGGTACAAGTTAAAACCCTTGGAAAAGAATTGCGACCTAAAGAAAAACCAAGGGGAGTTGATACACTACCTAAGAAGAAAAATCTTTTTGGTGTTTTCTTTAGACTCACTTTCCTCAAGATAATTTCCATATCTGTCATCAGGAAGAGCCTATAACTTTTTATTTTTTTTTTCTTGGCTCAGTCCCTCAAGAACACCTTCGAAAGGGATCCATCATCGGGCCGAGCCATTTACCTACTCACCAAAAGTTACAAATTAATTACAACTACATACAACATACAATGAAGAAATCCCCACCCCACACTTAAAATGCAGACATGTCCCCATGGCTAAAAATTAGAAAGATCAGTGAGGTAAAGAAAACTTCCCTGAGGTGTCATTCCTGATAAGAGACGGTTTCGGGGTTCACGTTGCACGCACGCCCCAATGCTCGCAGCCAACCCAAAAACTTCTTCTTCGACTTGACTTGCCGCTCCGCTATAGAGTCCACACAGGTGTTCAAATCAGTCATAGAGGCCCGTAGACCTACCATCTCCTGCTCCATAGCAGTAAAATAAGACACCAGGCATGCCCGAAAGAAGTTACGGGTGCAGAGGCTGCGACGTCTGCCACATTTTTCTCTGGGACCTATGGTGCGGCTCTTTGGGGTTCCTCATCACCATCCCTATCATCAGGCTCAGCATCAGAGCTGCTTGATGATGCTGTTGTTGCCGGCTCCTTACCCGTCTTCACTTTATCCATACGGAACTTGCCTTCCTTTTTGACCAACCCATCCAA
The DNA here is from genome assembly GCA_032618575.1 of Nicotiana noctiflora. NCBI lineage: Eukaryota > Viridiplantae > Streptophyta > Magnoliopsida > Solanales > Solanaceae > Nicotiana > Nicotiana noctiflora. Next base: position 84,917 of record JASVEL010005904.1, read on the forward strand.
AACTATATTTTCTAAAAAATGGAGAAAAATCCATACCACTTTACCTGTCAGTGGACGAACATCTCGTCGTGTATAATCTGAGCTACATCAAAGTCGTAGCCATTGACAAAGCACCAGATAAGAGCAGCTCAGGGTCCATTGACCTCTGTTTTGTTGAGAGACAGGATCAGGCGGTTGTTAATAAGGTGAAGCCAACATTTGGCTTCAAGGGTGAGTGACGAGGAAAGGAACTTATCCCCATAATACATCCAAGTCACTTCTTTGCCGGGTGCACAAATGGTTTCAAAGAATCCTTCCCATTTTCTTTCTATCATTGGGTTGCGCCCATAATCATGAAAGTAATCACCGGTCTCTGGAGGAGGGGTTAGCTGATAGGTCAAGCATATTGCCTCAATAAAGACATTCACCGCTCGGCTACGTTCGTGACTATCCTATTATTATGTTCCGGCACGTTGGCATAAAACTCCCTTAGAACCATGGCATTGGCCTCACCGGGCTCATTGAGAAATATATGTCATCCCCTCCTTGTCTACTAATCATACATACGAGGGCAAAATTCCCTTAGCCCTCGAACGTCAACACCCCACTCCGGAATAGGCTTTCGACGAGCCTTTTCTGCAAATAGGGCCTAAGATTTGGCCAATACAAACTTAGTAGCAACAAAAGAGGGTGCATGGGCAGCCCCTCGTGAGCTAGGAGCTTGACTGCTTGATGAAGCACTTGTGGTATATCGTTTCTTTGAAAGAGTCATGATACCGGTAAGACACTAACACATTATCGCAGCCCAACAACAAATTTGTGACTCAATGCGGTTATTCATACTTCACACGCATCCGGGGTTACAAACTATATTCTCATGTTCATTGCGACCTTTCCAAAAACACATTGTGGGCATTAGATCTTTACAACTTTGTTTAGGCATAATAGAGCAAGACATACCCGCCTACATTCTCCAATATTTAGAATCGTGGGGAATTTCACCCCACGTTTATCATCTACTCACACTACAACATATGGCACCAAAAAACTCTACATTGCAACTACCTACAATTTCTACCACTAAAATATTTACACACAAAATCTGAAAAATAATAGAATAAAAGAAACTAAAACAAAAAAAATGTTGATAAATAAAAAGACGAGAATGAGAAGGAGAGAGTAGGAGTTCATACATGTGGAGAGGAACAATGGGGAAGAATGGGAAGATGGGAAAGAGGAAGATGATGATATTTTGGTATTAAGATGGGAGGGGATGGAGAGTTGGAATGAAAGGGGGAAAAGGGGCGCAGAGATTATGGGGAAAGGGAGTAGTTTAGTTAGGGTAAAAAAGAGGAAGAAAATTAAAATAAAAAAATTACTAAAATGCAGGATTTTTTTTATGCGACATGCGCGGTCACATGCGCAGCATCACTAAAAAATGCGCGGTCAGGTGCAGAAAGGTTGCAAACTAGCGCAACCACATGCGCGGTCATATGCGCTGCCACGAATGTTTTAGCGCGGTCAGATATAGAATGATTGCCTTTTAGCGCGCCCAGGTGCACTGCAGCGCGTTTGGGCATAATATTTTTAATTTTTTTTTGTTCTTACCTGGTTCAATGGCCTTAGCATCCACCCTCTGTCACCTGCATTGGTTAGCTCTTTCTAAAACACAAAATTACACTACAACTGTCGTTGGGTTGCCTCCTAACTAGCGCCTTATTTAACATCGTGGCACGATGGTTATGACATTTCAATGGTTTGCCTCCCATCCAGCACCTAATATAACATTGCGGTACAACTCAACATGTTCTGAAACATCCTTCAAATCCACTGAGGTCTTGTTTCGTGCAAAGTCACCACCCCAGTAATGCTTTATCCGCTAACCGTTCACGAAGAAGGTGCTAGTTGAACTCATGTCTCTTAATTCTACGGCTCCATGAGGTTTTACGCTTACTACAACAAAAGGGCCGGACCAACGATATTTAAGCTTTATAGGGAAAAGCTTCAACCTCGATTGAATAAAAAAACTTCTTGCCCTAGTTCGAACTCTCAAAATTTAATGTGATTATCATGCCACCTCTTGGTCTTATCTTTGTACAATTTGGCATTCTCATATGCATGTAATCGAAAGTCATCGAGCTCATCTAGTTGCAGCAACCTCTTCTCTCCGGCTAATTCCACATCCATATTCAACTTTTTTATTGCCCAGTTGTCCTTGTGCTCAAGCTCGACTAGCAAGTGACAAGCATTCCCATATACCAATTTATACGAATAAGCACCTATGGGAGTTTTGTATGATGTTCGGTATGCCCACAATGCATCATCTAACTTCCCGGCCCAATCTTTTCTATTTACACTCACTATTTTCTCAAGAATATGCTTGACTTCTCGGTTTGAAACCTACACTTGACCATTTGTCTGTGGGTGATAGGTAGTGGAGACCTTATGCTTGACCCCAATCTTTGCAAGGACATTGTTCAACAGTTTATTGTTGAAATGCGTACCTCCATCACTGATCAACACTCTGGGAGTTCCAAAACGGGTGAAAATGTGTTTCTTGACAAAGCTTACCACTACCTTTGCATAAATAGTGGGGAGACGAATGGCCTCAACCCACTTAGACACATATTCAACTGCCACTAATATGTACCTATGACCGTTAGAATATGGAAACGGTCCCATGAAGTCAATTCCCCAAACATCGAATAGATCCACTACCAGTATGTTTTGCAATGGCATCTTGTGATTCTTCATGATCGTTTCAATCCTCTTGCATCTGTCACACATTTTGACAAAGGCATGTTTATCCCTGAACTATTTTGGCCAATAAAAACCTGATTGCAGCACTTTCTGAGCTATTCTGTCTCCACCATGATGACCCCCATATGGCAAGAAATGACAACTATGAAGTATGGAGCTCATCTCTTCCTCGGGAACATACCTCTGCACCAACTGATCAGCACAGAGTCTGTCTAGGAATGGCTCATCCCACATGTAAAGCCTCACATCATGCAAGAACCTTCTTCTATTGTCTGGTGTGAATTCTGGGGGTGTCACCCCACTTGCAATAAAGTTGACAGAGTCTGCATACCACGGAGCTGTGCTTGAGATGATTGCCAATAATTGCTCATCCGGGAATGTTTCTTTGATCTCACCCCCTTCTACCATATGGTTTCGATTTTCTAATTTGGATAGCTGATCAGTCACTTGATTTTCTGTTCCTCTATAATCCCAAATCTCCAAATTAAACTCTTGCAATAGTAGGACCCACCGAATCAGTCTCGTCTTCGCATCCTTTTTCTCGATCAAGTACCTGATGGCTAAATGATCTATATAGACGATGACTTTTGTCCCCATAAGATATGATCGAAACTTGTCAAAAGCGCACACTACTAAAAGTAACTCTTTTTCAGTGATGGTATAGTTCGTCTAAGCTGGATTCAGGGTTTTGCTAGCATAGTAGATGGAGTGAAAGATCTTGTTTTTTCTTTGCCCCAAGATAGCCCCAATGGCCAAGTCGCTTACGTCGCACATCAGCTCAAATGGTTGTTTCCAATCCGGAGCAACTATGATCGGTGCAGTCACTAACATGCTTTTCAGCTCCCCGAATGCTTTTAGACAGGCATCATCAAATTTAAAAGCAACTTCCTTCTCAAGGAACCTGCACAAGGGAGAAGAAATTTTCGAGAAATCTTTAATAAAGCGACAATAAAAACCTGCACGGCTCAAGAAACTGTGGATGCCTTTTACAGATATCGGAGGAGACAATTTTTAAATTGCTTCCACCTTTGCCTTGTCCACCTGCAAACCATCTTTGGACACCTTGTGTCCCAAGACTATGCCTTCACGTACCATGAAATGGCATTTTTTCCAGTTTAGCACCAAGTTAGTCTCTTCACACCGTGCAAGTACTTTATCGAGGTTCATTAAGTAGTTATAGAAAGAACATCCAAAAATAGAAAAATCATCCATGAATACTTCTACAAAATTCTCTACCATATAAGTAAAAATGGCCATCATACATCTTTGAATAGTTGCAGGTGCATTGCAAAGACCAAAAGGAATTTTCTTGAACGCATACGTGCCGTAAGGACACGTAAAAGTGGTCTTCTCTTGGTCCTCTGGGCCTATAGAAATTTGATTATACCTAGAGTAACCATCCAAGAAGCAGTAGAACTTCTGGCCAGCTAATCTATCCATCATTTGGTCGATAAATGGGAGGGGAAAGTGGTCCTTCCGGGTGGCAATGTTTAATTTTTTGTAGTCAATGTAGATTCTCCACCCGGTAACTGTTCTTGTAGAATTAAATCATTGTTCTCATTAACTACCAACGTCATCCCCCCTTTCTTGGGTACACATTGGACGGGGCTTACCCATTTGCTGTCTGAGATAAGAAATACAACACTTGGATCAATCCACTTAATTACTTCTTTGCTTACAACCTCCTTCATGATTGGATTGAGTCGGCGTTGTTGCTCAACATTGGGCTTTTGTCCGTCCTCCATGAGGAATTTATGCATGCAAAAGGTTGAACTAATGCCCTTTATGTCGGACATCGTCCACCCAATTACTCTCTTGTGCTCAAGTAGCACTCTGGACAGGTTTTCTTCCTGCAATTTTGACAAGTCAGAAGAAATAATAACATGTAAAGTGTTAGAGTCTCCCAAATAAGCATATTACATGTGAGGTGGGAGAGGTTTAAGCTCCAATTTCTGGGCTTCCTCAATTGACAACTTTGGAGGTGGCCCTTGTGGCCTGTTTAATGGCTCAAAGGGATGTGTCCCTTGCATGTACGCACAAGGTGTATCCAGAATGTGCATCATCTCCTAGACCTCCTCATCATTCCCCGTGCTATCAAACAACATAAGTGATTTCTCTAGGGAATAGTCTAGATAAGCAATTGGATCACGAATTTGGTCATCAAACTCAATAATTGATATCAATGACAGCTCTTCATAGTAACGGGGGAATTGGATTGCTTTGTAGACATTGAACAATGGTTCCTCATCATCTTCCCTCAAGATTATCTTTCCCTCTCTCACATTGATAATTGCATCACCAGTAGCCAAGAGAGGTCGCCCTAATATGATTGGGACTGTTTATCTGCCTCATAGTTGAGGATAATGAAATCGGCAGGGATGATGAATTTCCCAATTTGCAGTAACACATCTTCAATCACCCCTTCAGGGTGTGCTATCGACATGTCAGCCAGCTGCAATATCACAGTAGTTGGACTCGGAGCTCCGAGACCCAATTGCCTGATCAACTATAAGGGCATCAAATTTATTATTTCCCCTAGATCATAAAGAGCACGACCCACATCAATATCACCAATGTGCACAGGAATCATGAAGCTGCCAGGATCCTTAAGCTTTTGAGGTAGCTTATTTTGGACCCTAGTAGTGCACTCTTCAGTAAGTGCAATTGTCTTAAACTCAGTTAATCTTCTCTTGTGAGCCACTATATTTTTATGTACTTAGCATACTTTGTAATTTAACGAAGTACATCAACAAGTGGAATATTCAATTGAACTTGACTCAACATAGATAGAAATTTGCTGAACATGCGATCATCATTCTTTTTCTGCAATCTCCAGGGAAATGGTGGTGGTGGCCTTGGGGCCTCCACTAGCTCTGGAATTTTAGCAGTCTGCTTTTGCTCATCTGTCATTTAGGGATCAACTCCCCCTCAGGCACGGGCTTATCTTTCCTCTTCTTTGGCAATTCTTCAAGCTCTCTCCCATTTCTAAGTGTAATTGCATTCACTTGCGGGTTCTTTTCTGTATCACTAGGGAGAACGCCTGTAGGTCTAGTGTTTTGACTCGTTGCTAATTTCCCCATTTGCCTCTCAAGATTTCTGAAGTTGGTCCTGAGGTGCTAGTTGTCAATCAACAACTTCTTTAGTAAATCATTTGTGCTCTCTTCCATTTGTTGGGGTGGTCTCTGAGGTTGATTAAAACCCCATTGGGGTCTATACTGATTTTGTTTCTGCCGTTTTCTACCCCATGAGAAATTGGGATGATTCCTCCAATTTGGATTGTAGGAATTACCATACTATGCATGCTGGTTCGGTGGGCCCCTATTTTGCTGCCCCACATAATATATAGATTCTAGATTCGTGGGGCACATATCTCTTGTATGACTGTTACCAAACAGTTCGCAGTAAATAGTCATATGTTTTACATGGTGCATTGGTTGTGGCTGTTGCATTGTCATCCTCGTCATCTGATTGGACAGCTTCGCAATTTCAGCTTTCTTTGCTGACAGTTCATCGAGCTCAAGTAACCCAGCTGATTTTTGCTTAACTGCCTTTTGTGAGTCACCATCACCCTACCAGTTATTATCATTAGCAGCGAAAGTATTAAGCAGGAGTTGGATTTCTGTGACGACCCGGCCCGTCGTCATGGGAATTACCACCCCGTTATGTTGAAATAGTATGTTTTATGCTTTTATATCAGTGTTAAAGTCTATCGGGTGAATTAGGAGTGAATTGGATTGGAAATGAGGCATATAGCCTTTTTGAAGGAGACTTGAATAAGGAAAGTCAACCCGGAGTTGACTATTTGGTTAGAGGGCTCGGAATCGGATTCTGATGATTCGGTTAGTTTCGGGAGGTGATTTTTGACTTAGGGGAGCGATCGGAATTGAATTTGGAGGCCCGGTGTAGAAATAGGCTTGAATTGGCTAAGGTTGAATTTTGGCGAAATCCGAACGGTAGGTGAGATTTTGATCCTGGGGTCGGAATAGAATTTTGACAGTTGCAGTAGCTTCGTTAGGTGATTTTTGATGTGCCTGCAAAATTTCAGGTCATTCGGATGTCGTTTGGTCGGGTTTTTGATTGATGGTGTAAATCGGAATGTTTTAAGGAATTTAGGCTTGAATTCGATGCGAATTATGGGTTTTGATGTTGTTAGACATGTTTTGAGGATTTGAGCAAGTTTGAATAAGGTGTTAGGATGTGTTGGTGTGTTTGGATGGGGTCCAAGGGGCCTCGGGGTGTTTTCGGGTGGCTAAACGGGAGAAATTGTGGAAAAAAAATTGCAGGTTGGGATTCTGTTTCTGTTGTTTCCGCTCCTGCGGAAATTGTGGGCGCAGGAGCGAGTCCGCAGAAGCGGACTAGGGGCGCAGGAGCGCTTGGTTATGCAGAAGCGGAAATCATTCCGCTGAAGCGACGTCGCATGAGCGTAGTGTAGATCGCAGAAGCGAAATTTGCCAAGAGATGGGAATTCCGCAGAAGCGGAAGGGCGACCGCATAGGCGAGTCCGCAGAAGCGGACACTTGATCGCAGAGGTGGAAAGGACCGCAGAAGCGGGCTAATTTCCGCAGAAGCGGATGCGTAGGAGCGGTCCTTGGATCGCTGGTGCGGAAATGGCCAAAAGGGCCTGGGTTCGCAGAAGCGACCAAAAGGTCGCAGAAGCGGTTCCGCAGGGGCGAAATTTTATCCGCAGAAGCGAAAATCGCTGTACGTTAAGTGTATGAGAAGTTAGAAAAATTTCAGAACATTTCACACATTTGGGTCTCGGCTTTAGAGGCGATTTGGGCGATTTTGAAGAGAAATTCAAGGAAATCATCAGGTAATCAACTATGGACTTAAACTATGATTAGTATTGATAATATTATGCAATTATATCATGAAAATGGAGGAATTTGGGGTAATTTATGGAGGATTTAGACCTAGGCTTGAACTTTAGAAAATCAAGGTTTTGAATGGGCAAATGGAGTCCGAATTTGGTAAAATTGATATGCTTAGACTCGTATTGAGATGAGGGTTCCGAATATGTGACTTTCGTGATTTTTCGATAAGCGTACCGAAAGTCGGGTTTTGACAACTTTGGGAATTTTGATGTAAATTGAGTTGTATTGATTGGGTGTAGTCCCATTGGCCTAATTTGTTGTATTTCTACTGTATTGGATCGGATTCTACGCGTGCGGAGCTTGATTATCGTGGCAAGGGCATTGCGGAATAGTCGTCGCGCTGTATTGAGGTGAGTAATATATGTGGGTGATGACCGGCGGGTTCGAAACCCCGGTATACCACTTTGTGACGCTGTATAGCGGCGAGACACGCACACTCTTGAGAGTGCGGGGTCGATCATGAGCTGGAGACTATATATTAGTCCGACCTGTTGATACTGTATTATTGGCTATTCTCGAGCCGTTGAACCCCCTTCTTGGGCGGTTGAGTATACTTGTGGGCCGTGAGCCGGTTATTGGATCCCGCGAGGATCGTTATCATTGTCTTATCATATAGACATGCTAGTTTACTACTAGTCTGCAGCTATTTCTGTTATTATGCTAATTCCAATCTCCGGAACTTGATATTACTGTTTTCCAACTGAAAAATGATAAAAGAGTTTTCAAAAACTACTTTTGAGCTTGCGAGGCGCTGTATCTGCATATTAGCCGACTAGTAGTGGATCGGGCTGCGCGCCGCGGCGAGATATATGTTGGATCGGACTCTGCACGCCGCAGAATATCTCTATGAGATGTGCTTGGGCTGTAGGAGCCCCTCCGAGTCTGAACCCCCACGGTGAGCACGGGTACCCAAAATTGGAGTCGGGCTACGCGCCGTAGCGGTCATATCATGCATTGCGTTGCATTTAGCTACCTCCTGCTAGCTGTTATGCTATTTATTGGTATTTGTTGGAACAGGTACGGTGAAGATTGATTCTATGACAGGGTAGTCGATTATAGCTTTACATAGTGCTTTATTGCGGATTTCTTATCTACTCGTCTTACCCTTGTTTATTACCACTGAGTCCGCAGTACTCATTTTACTCACTGCACCTTGTGTGCGGATCCGAGTACCTCTCGGCAGTGATCCAGTAGGCTGGGCGAGGCGACATCCGTGGGATATACGAGGTAGGCTGCAGAGTCCGCAGGACCCGATATTCCTTCCTATTGTCTTTTGATTTTGTATTGACAATTCTTTCCGCACTTGGTATTTTTTTGTAAACCTTTATACACTTACGTTCAGTAGAGGCTCATGACTCTTGACCCTTCGGTCTATGGGAGTTAGTATATTTTGGGACTTGGTCTCCCCGCTGTTGGTATAAATATTACTATTGTTTCATATTTTGAAATGCTTAAATGGGTTAAAGAGAGTTTCTAGCTCCGTTGTTGATATTGATTGGTCAGGCTGGCTTAGCAATGTGCTGGGCGCCATCACGACCGGATTTGGGGTCGTGACAAGTTGGCATCAAAGCCTAGGTTTACTAGGCCTCATGAGTCTTGAGCCGGTTAGTAGAGTCTTGTGGATTGGTACGGGGACGCCTGTACTTATCCTTGAGAGGCTGCGAACCTTTAGGAAAACTTCACTTTTCTTGAACTCTGTCGTGCGATCTTGTTGTTCTGAGAACTGAACTTCTATATTCTATTCTCTCGCAGATGGCGAGAACGCGAGCATCGGGACGAGGTGGACGACCTCCATTGCCACCTGTTAGAGGCCGTGGGCGCGGTCGTGCTAGAGTTAGAGGTAGGGCGGCTGAGGCAGTGCCAGCTGACCCGCCCGTTGTACCAGTTCAGGAGCAGCCCCCAGGGGTTGATGCCCCAGCAGCCCCAGTTCAGGGCCAGACTATATCTATTGCTATTCCTGGTCTTCAGGAGACTCTTGCTCAAATATTATCAGTGTGTTCCGGTTTGGCTCAGGTAGTTTCAGCTACCGCTACTGTAGCGACATCTCAGTCGGGGGGTGGTCAGCAGACCCCTGCAGCTCGCACACCTGACCCGGTTGTTCGGGGACTTCGGACGCCAGAGGTGGTCCCCGCTCGGTGGTTGCACCGGTTATTCCTCCGGCTGCACCACCTCCAACTCCGGAGCATATGGTTCCAGGTTATGCCCGATGATGAGCGGCGTCGTCTTGAGAGATTTGGTAGACTTCGACCACCCCATTTCGGTGGCGTTGAGGGCGAGGATGCCCGGGGTTTCTTGGATAAGTGTCAGAAGATGTTGCGTACGGCTGGTATTCTTGAGTCCGGCGGAGTTTCATTTACTACATTTCAGTTCACCGGTCCCGCATTTGATTGGTGGGAGGAGTTTGAGAGGCGTAGGCTTGCAAGAGCAACACCTCTCACATGGCAGCAGTTCTCTACTCTCTTTCTAGAGAAATATGTACCTCGGTCTCGTCGCGAGGAGCTACGTCGCCGGTTCGAGTGGTTGATTCAGGGCGACATGTCTGTGACCCAGTATGAGCTTAGATTCACTCGGTTGGCTAGGCATGCCACATGGATGATCCCCACTGATAGGGAGAGGAACGGGAGGTTCATTGATGGCCTCAACTACTTTATCCGTATTCTTATGACCAGCGAGCGAGTTCTGTCATCATCATTTGAGCAGGTTGTCGATATGGCACGCTCCATTGAGGCGGATCGTCGCCGAGAGAGAGAGGAGCGGGAGGCCAAGAGGCCTCGTGGTTCGGGCGGTTTCAGCGGTGCTCCATCTAGAGGGCATTCCCAGCCGAGCCGAGGTCGCTCATCTAGACCTTCTCATTCGGGCCACCCGGAGCGGAGCGGAGGTTCTCATGGTCGTGGTCGACGGGGGTTTCAGCGGGGTCGGTCATCGCTTGGTGCCCTCCCGGCCTAGAGTGCAACACCTACTTATCCAGCACCGGGTGCACGTTATGAGTGTGGTGAGTTTGGCCACATGAGGAGACGATGCCCTCGACTACGTAGGGGCGGGACTCAGCAGAGGGATCAGCCCTCCTCTTCGGCACCATCTCGGTCTAGTAGAGGTGGAGGTCAGTCTTCTCGTGGTCGCCCCAGGGGCGAGGAGAGATCTGGTGGAGGCCAGGCACGGTTCTATGCACTTCCCGACAGGCGTGATGCAGTTGCCTCCGATGCTGTGATTACAGGTATCATTTCTGTCTGTCACAGAGATGCCTCTATTCTATTTGATCCGGGGTCCACATATTCTTACGTGTCCTCTTATTTTGCACATCACTTGGGTGCGACTCGTGGTAGTCTTGATTTACCTGTTCATGTATCCACCCCCGTGGGTGATACGATCGTTGTGGATCATGTCTATAGATCTTGTGTTATATCTATTGGGGGTCTGGAGACCCAGGCAAATTTGTTATTATTGGGTATGGTGGACTTTGATGTTATATTGGGTATGGACTGGTTGTCTCCGTACCATGCTATATTGGACTGTCATGCTAAGACAGTTACGTTGGCCATTCCTGGTATTTTCTCAGATTGAGTGGCGGGGTTCGACTGATTTCGTCCCTAGCCGTGTTATTTCGTTCTTAAAGGCTCGGAAAATGGTTGAAAAAGGGTGTTTATCGTACTTAGCTTTTGTGAGAGATGTGGGAGCTGAGTCTCCTAGCATTGATTCTGTACCTGTTGTGAGGGATTTCCCAGATGTGTTTCCCTCAGACCTGCCGGGCATGCCGCCGGACAGGGATATTGATTTTGGCATTGACTTGGTGCCGGGCACTCAGCCCATATCCATTCCTCCTTATCGAATGGCACCAGCCGAGTTGAAAGAACTAAAAGAGCAGCTTCAAGAGCTTCTGGATAAGGGTTTCATCCGCCCTAGTGTGTCTCCGTAGGGTGCGCCGGTATTATTTGTTAAAAAGAAAGATGGTTCCATGCGAATGTGTATTGATTATAGGCAATTGAACAAAGTGACAGTGAAGAACAAGTACCCTCTACCGCGCATAGATGATTTGTTTGATCAGTTACAGGGTGCGAGGGTGTTTTCTAAGATCGATCTTCGTTCAGGCTATCATCAGCTGAAGATCAGGGACTCGGATATTATGAAGACTGCATTCAGGACCGGATATGGTCATTATGAGTTTCTTGTGATGTCTTTTGGGCTGACCAACGCCCCAGCAGCATTTATGCATCTGATGAACAGTGTGTTCGGGCCTTATTTGGATTCATTTGTGATTGTGTTCATTGATGACATTCTAGTCTACTCCCGTAGTCGGGAGGAGCATGCTCAGCATTTGAGTATTGTGTTGGCAGAGATTGAGAGAGGAGAAGCTATATGCTAAATTCTCCAAGTGCGAGTTTTGGCTCGAGTCCGTAGCATTTATGGGACATGTGGTGTCTCGTGATGGTATTCGGGTTGATCAGAAAAAGATAGAGGCGGTGCGGGGTTGGCCTAGACCGTCCTCGGCTACGAGATATCAGGAGTTTTCTTGGCTTGGTGGGGTATTATCGCCGGTTTGTTCGGGGATTTTCATCCATTGCCTCTTCATTGACTAAATTGACCCGAAGGGTGCACCATTCGTGTGGTCGGATGAGTGCGAGGAGAGCTTTCGAAGCTCAAGATAGCTTTGACCACGGCTCCGGTGTTAGTATTGCCATCAGCTTCGGGTTCATATACCGTTTATTGTGATGCCTCGAGAGTGGGGATATGTTGTGTGTTGATGCAGGAAGGTAAGGTGATTGCTTATGCTTCTCGGGAGTTGAAGCCACATGAGAAGAACTATCCTGTTCATGATTTGGAGCTAGCCGCCATTGTTCATGCATTGAAGATTTGGAGGCACTATTTGTACGGTGTGTCTTGTGAGGTGTATACCGACCATCGTAGTCTCCGGCACTTGTTCAAACAGAAAGACCTTAATTTGAGACAACGGAGATGGCTAGAGTTGCTGAAGGATTATGACATTACTATATTATATCATCCGGGAAGGCCAATGTGGTGGCCGATGCTTTGAGCCGGAAGGCGGTCAGTATGGGGAGCTTGGCATATATTCCAGCTGAGGAGAGGCCATTTGCTTATGATGTTCAGGTGCTAGCCAATCGTCTAGTGAGGTTAGATATTTCGGAGCCCAGCAGGGTATTGGCTTGTGTTGTATCTCGGTCATCTCTATATGATCGTATTCGTGAGCACCAGTATGATGATCCACATTTGGCTGTCCTGAGGGACAGAGTTCAGCATGATGATGCTAGAGATGTCACCATTGATAGTGACGGCGTATTGAGGATGCGGGGCCGGATATGCGTGCCCAATGTTGATGGCCTTCGTGAGTTGATTCTGGAGGAGGCCCATAGCTCGCGGTATTCTATCCATCCAGGAGCCGCGAAGATGTATCAAGATTTGAAACAACACTATTGGTGGAGAAAGATGAAAATGGACATTGTCGGACATGTAGCACGGTGCCTCAACTGTCAGCAGGTTAAGTACGAGCATCAGAGGCCCGGTGGTGTATTTCAGCGCATTGATAGTCCTGAGTGGAAATGGGAGAGGATCACTATGGACTTTGTTACTGGACTCCCTCGGACGGCGAGGAAGTTTGATTCTGTATGGGTGATTGTGGATAGACTGACCAAGTCAGCTCACTTCATTCCAATTAGTACTACCTACTCATCGGAGCGGTTGGCAGCGATCTTTATTCGAGAGATTGTTCGGTTGCATGGAGTTCCCAGTGTCTATCATATCCGACAGGGGTACTCAGTTCACTTCTCGGTTTTGGAGAGCATTTCAGCGAGAGATGGGTACGCGGGTTGAGTTGAGTACAGCATTTCACCCCCAGACAGACGGACAGTCTGAGCGCACTATTCAGATCTTGGAGGATATGTTGCGAGCTTGTGTGATTGATTTTGGTGGTTCATGGGATGAGTTCCTACCACTTGCTGAGTTTGCCTACAACAACAGTTATCAATCGAGTATTCAGATGGCCCCATATGAGGCATTGTATGGCAGGCGGTGTAGATCCCCCGTGGGATGGTTTAAGCCTGGTGAGGTTAGATTCATATGGACTGAGTTAGTCCAGGATGCTCTGGATAGAGCAAAGTTGATCCAGGAGAGGCTTCGTACAGCACAGTCTCGTCAGAAGAGTTATGCGGACCGTAGAGTTCGAGAGTTGTCTTTCATGGTTGGTGACAGAGTATTATTGAAGATTTCACCTATGAAGGGTGTCATGAGGTCTGGGAAGAAAGGAAAGTTGAGTCCCAAGTACATTGGTCCTTTTGAGATACTTAGGAGAGTTGGAGAGGTGGCATATGAGTTGGCCTTGCCGCCCAGCTTATCCAGCGTTCATCCAGTATTCCATGTGTCTATGCTCCGGAAGTACATTGGAGATCCGTCTCATGTATTAGATTTCAGCACCATTCAGCTTGATGGTGATCTATCCTATGATGTGGAGCCTATTGCCATTTTGGGACGGCAGGTGAGAAAAGTGAGGTCTAAGGAGATTGCATCAGTTAAGGTTCAGTGGAGAGGTCGACCCGTGGAGGAGGCCACTTGGGAGACCGAGCGGGAGATGCGGAGCAGATATCCTCACTTGTTTGAGACTTCGGGTATGTTTCTTGACCCGCTCGAGGACGAGCGTTTGCTTAAGAGGGGGAGAATGTGACGACCCGGCCCGTCGTCACGGGAATTACCACCCCGTTATGTTGAAATAGTATGTTTTATGCTTTTATATCAGTGTTAAAGTCTATCGGGTGAATTAGGAGTGAATTGGATTGGAAATGAGGCATATAGCCTTTTTGAAGGAGACTTGAATAAGGAAAGTCAACCCGGAGTTGACTATTTGGTTAGAGGGCTCAAAATCGGATTCTGATGATTCGGTTAGTTCGGGAGGTGATTTGTGACTTAGGGGAGCGATCGGAATTGAATTTGGAGGCCCGGTGTAGAAATAGGCTTGAATTGGCTAAGGTTGAATTTTGGCGAAATCCGAACGGTAGGTGAGATTTTGATCCGGGGGTCGGAATGGAATTTCGATAGTTGCAGTAGCTTCGTTAGGTGATTTTGGATGTGCCTGCAAAATTTCAGGTCATTCGGACGTCGTTTGGTCGGGTTTTTGATTGATGGTGTAAATCGGAATGTTTTAAGGAATTTAGGCTTGAATTCGATGCGAATTATGGGTTTTGATGTTGTTAGACGTGTTTTGAGGATTTGAGCAAGTTTGAATAAGGTGTTAGGATGTGTTGGTGTGTTTGGATGGGGTCCAAGGGGCCTCGGGGTGTTTTCGGGTGGCTAAACGGGAGAAATTGTGGAAAAAAAATTGCAGGTTGGGATTCTGTTTCTGTTGTTTCCGCTCCTGCGGAAATTGTGGGCGCAGGAGCGAGTCCGCAAAAGCGGACTAGGGGCGCAGGAGCGTTTGGTTACACAGAAGCGGAAATCATTCCGCTGAAGCGGCGTCGCAGGAGCGTAGTGTAGATCGCAGAAGCGAAATTTGCCAAGAGATGGGAATTCCGCAGAAGCGGAAGGGCGACCGCATAGGCGAGTCCGCAGAAGCGGACACTTGATCGCAGAGGCGGAAAGGACCGCAGAAGCGGGCTAATTTCCGCAGAAGCGGATGCGTAGGAGCGGTCCTTGGATCGCTGGTGCGGAAATGGCCAAAAGGGCCTGGGTTCGCAGAAGCGACCAAAAGGTCGCAGAAGCGGTTCCGCAGGGGCGGAATTTTATCCGCAGAAGCGAAAATCGCTGTAAGTTAAGTGTATCAGAAGTTAGAAAAATTTCAGAATATTTCACACATTTGGGTCTCGGCTTTAGAGGCGATTTGGGCGATTTTGAAGAGAAATTCAAGGGAAATCATCAGGTAATCAACTATGGACTTAAACTATGATTAGTATTGATAATATTATGCAATTATATCATGAAAATGGAGGAATTTGGGGTACTTTATGGAGGATTTAGCCCTAGGCTTGAACTTTAGAAAATCAAGGTTTTGAATGGGCAAATGGAGTCCGAATTTGGTAAAATTGATATGCTTAGACTCGTATTGAGATGAGGGTTCCGAATATGTGACTTTCGTGATTTTTCGATAAGCGTACCGAAAGTCGGGTTTTGACAACTTTGGGAATTTTGATGTAAATTGAGTTATATTGATTGGGTGTAGTCCCATTGGCCTAATTTGTTGTATTTCTACTGTATTTGATCAGATTCTACGCGTGCGGAGCTTGATTCTCGTGGCAAGGGCATTGCGGAATAGTCGTCGTGCTGTATTGAGGTGAGTAATATATGTGGGTGATGACCAGCGGGTTCGAAACCCCGGTATACCACTTTGTGACGCTGTATAGCGGCGAGACACGCACACTCTTGAGAGTGCGGGGTTGATCATGAACTGGAGACTATATATTAGTCCGACCTGTTGATATTGTATTATTGGCTATTCTAGAGCCGTTTAACCCCCTTCTTGGGCGGTTGAGTATACTTGTGGGCCGTGAGCCAGTTATTGGATCCCGCGAGGATCGTTATCATTGTCTTATCATATAGACATGCTAGTTTACTACTAGTCCGCAGCTATTTCTGTTATTATGCTAATTCCAATCTCTGGAACTTGATATTACTGTTTTCAAACTGAAAAATGATAAAAGAGTTTTCAAAAACTACTTTTGAGCCTGCGAGGCTGTATCTGCATATTAGCTGACTAGTAGTGGATCGGGCTGCACGCCGCAGCAGGATATATGTTGGATCGGACTGCACGCCGCGAGAATATCTCTATGAGATGTGCTTGGGCTGTAGGAGCCCCTCTGGAGTCTGAACCCCCACAGTGAGCACGGGTACCCAAAATTGGAGTCGGGCTACGCGCCGTAGCGGTCATATCATGCATTGCATTGCATTTAGCTACATACGCTAGTTGTTATACTGTGTTGCTGGTACTTGTTGGTACAGGTACAGTCGATATTGATTCTGTGACAGGGTATTTGATTACATCTTTACATAGTGCTTTATTGCGGATTTCTTATCTGCGCTGTCTTACCCTTGTTTATTACCACTGAGTCTGGCAGTACTCATTTTACTCCCTGCACCTTGTGTGCAGATCCAGGTACCTCTCAGCAGTGATCCAGTAGCTGGGCGAGGCGACATCTGTGGGATATACGAGGTAGCTGCAGAGTCCGCAGGACCCGATATTCCTTCCTATTGTCTTTTGATTTTGTATTGACAATTCTTTCCGCACTTGGTATTTTTTTGTAAACCTTTATACACTTACGTTCAGTAGAGGCTCATGACTCTTGACCCTTCGGTCTATGGGAGTTAGTATATTTTGGGACTTGGTCTCCCCGTTGTTGGTATAAATATTACTATTGTTTCATATTTTGAAATGCTTAAATGGGTTAAAGAGAGCTTCTAGCTCCGTTGTTGATATTGATTGGTCAGGCTGGCTTAGCAATGTGCTGGGCGCCATCACGACCGGATTTTAGGTCGTGACAATTTCACTGCACGGTTTGGACATGCAACTACCCCCACAAGCTGAATCGAGATTCATCTTTGAAGCATCATCTAGTCTATCCACAAAAGAGTGACCCAATACCTCGTGTGTCTTGCAATGATGAGGATAGTCTCTAAGTAACTTTTTGTACCTTTCCCATGCTTGATGAAGTGTCTCGCAGGCTCGCTGTTCAAACCCAAGAATTTGACTTCTCAACATCTTTGTTTTCTTAGTGGGAAAAAACATGATTAAGAACTTCCTTGCTAGACCATCCCACGTGCGGATTGAATTAGTTGGCTTCTTATTCAACCACTCCTTAGCTTCCCCAAGCAGAGAAAATGGGAAAAGTGTCAGCCTCACATAGTCCTTGGAAATGTTCGGATAGTTGTAAGTATCCGTAAGTTCCAGAAAATTCTGAATATGCCTCTGTGGGTCTTCATAAGGTAGACCCACAAATTGTCATGTGGACTAGATCAGCTGCACCATATATTGTTTCAGTTCAAAGTGCCCAGTGATATCAGGCTTCACAATAGCCTGAGTCATATTAGCCAGACTGGTCCTTGCGGCTTCAATTACCATGCGTTCCTTATTATTGGCCATCTCAATTGGTTGTGGTTGAACTACGATGTCCAACTCTCTTTCAATTCTGGTTCTACCATCCACCTCCCTCCTCAATCTGTGATGTGTTTGTTCAATTTCTGGATCAAGAGGAAGGAGATTATTTGTGCTTCTACTTCTTCGCATTCAATAAAAAGCATGTATTAGCACAACCTAAGTGAACTGAAAGTTAAATCTCGACTAAATAAATAACAGAAGCTCAAGTCAGTCAAGTAGCTAATTTCTAAGTCCCCAGCAACGGCGCCAAAAACTTGTTGCGATCAAAAACACCCAAGCAAGTGCACGTAATAGTCAAGTAATAGAGTAGTGAGTAGAGTATTGTTCCCTTGAAGACTTGTGATCAACTATTGACTGATTCAAGCCCAATTGTATTATTTATTCAAGAGATGTGTCATAGAATAAAGATGTAATTATTTTACTACCTAAATTGTTAAGAAATAATCTAATTAAAGCAATTAACCAAACAAAGAGCAGTTTCTAATAACACACAGTAGGAGAGGATATTCCAGGGTCACGGGCTAGTTAACAATCTTGTTATATTCTTAACTTAAGATGACTAATTGATTTATCTGGGTTATTGATTTACAAGGTTTATATTGCTCGTAAGAATCTGTCGACTTCTTACTCACCTGCTTAAATTAACTCAATGCCTATATCTCTATGGAATTAATATTAACAAGAACGCATTTCCAATACCTATATTTTAACCAAGCACATCAATTGGGTATATGTCTATCCCAATTGCAAATCTGTTCCCCGAGGCCCAGGTTCAAGAATTTGCTCTATTTAATTCTATATGCAACCTAGAATTTCCACTTTTGAGTTCAACCGTAGATTCATAGATAGTGTTTCACTATTAGCTACGCAGCAAAACAATTAATAACATAATTAAATAAACAACCCAAGATGATAAACCAACTTCGTCAAATTAAACCTCAAACAACAACGTTCATATTTTACCCATGACCCTAGAACAACGGGTTTTAGCTACTCATATTATTGTTCATCATACGTCCATTCAATTTCATCACAATTAGCAAAAAAAATAGAAGAAATGAATCTTGATGATCCAAAACTCTCCTTGCCTCTCTATGTCTTGCTTTAGCCTCTCTAAACATTGATAAAACTTCTTTGGGAGAGCTTGATCTTATATAGGTTAAGTGTATTTTATCTCCAGATTTCCGCTTTTGCCCCTAATCAACAAAGGCCGAAATTCGGAGAAGCGCTATAGCACATTTAATAGCGCATTTGGCCACGCTAGTTTGCTGAAACACTGTTCTTGGCCGCACATACACTAGCATTGCAGTGCATCTGGCAGTGCTAGTCCAGGTGTGTTGTGGCCTAGTTTTCTTTCTTGTCTTCAATCACACTCGGTTCCAAGGGGTCTTTGTTCCTCCAAAATGGTTTCTAGTCATATTTTCTTGCATAATACGAGCTTTTTAACCTGAAATACACACAATTCACAATTAGAGCCCATGTTTCATCAATTATTCATGATATGATCTTGGGATATAATCAAGCGAGGGCATAAATAGTAGCTTAATCACCTATATTTTGCCTATTATCAAAGTTCGTGAGATTGGACCTTATAGAGCCTAGTCAGGTTCTAGCCTGTGTGGTTTCTCGGTCTTCCCTATTTGATCACATCAAGGAGCGGCAGGTTGATGAACTTCATTTGCTTATCCTTCAGGATAGAGTTCGGTGTGGTGATGCCCGAGATGTTACCAATGAGGATGATGGAGTGTTGAGGATGCAGGGTTGGATTTGTATGACCAATGTAGATGATCTTCGAGAGTTGATTCTAGCTGAGGCCCACAGTTTGCGGTATTCCATCCATCCGGGTGCCACAAATATGTATCAAGACTTGAGGCCACACTACTAGTGGAGGCGGATGAAGAAGAATATAGTTGACTATGTGTCTGGATGCCTCAACTGCCAGTAGATGAAATATGCGTACCAGTGTCCGGGTGGGTTGCTACAGCAGATTGAGATCCCAAAGTGGAAGTGAGAGTGTATCACCATGGACATAATATTTAGACTCCCATGGACTGTGAGGAAGTTTGATTCTATTTGGGTCATTATGGATCGGCTGACCAAGTCCACTCATTTCATACCTGTGTGCACTACTTATTCATTAGAGCGGTTGGCAGAGATTTATATAAGTGAGATCGTCCGGTTGCATGGTATTCTAGATTCTATCATCTCTAATAGAGGAACATAGTTTACATCACGGTTCTGGAGAGTCGTGCAGTAGGAGTTGGGCACTCGAGTGGAGTTGAGCACAGCATTCCACCCCCAGACGAACGGACACTCCAAGTGCACTATTCAAATTTTGTAGGATATGCTCCATGGGTGCGTGGTTGAGTTTTGAGGCTCATGGGACCATTTCCTGCCACTGGCAGAGTTTGCTTATAACAACAACTATCAATCTAGCATTCATATGGCGCCGTATGAGGCCTTATATGGTAGGAGATGTAGATCTCCGGTGGATTAGTTTGAGCAGGGTGAGGCCAAGCTATTAGGCACAGAGATGGTTTAGGATATGATCGAAAAGGTTAAAGTGATTCAAGATAGACTCCGTGCAGCCCAGCACAGACAAAAGAGCTATGCAGACAAAGAGGTATGTGGCATGTATAGTCGGCGAGCGGGTTCTGCTTCGGGTCTCGCCTATGAAGGGCGTCATGAGGTTTGGAAAGAAAGGAAGCTGAGTTCAAGATTTATTGGGCCTTTTGAGATATTGAGGCGAGTTGGGGTGGTTTCTTATGAGCTTGAATTACCTCCCAGCCTAGCCAGAGTTCATCCAGTATTTCATGTTTTGATGCTCCGGAGATATCATGGTGACCCGTCACACATGTTGGATTTTAGTTCAGTCCAGCTAGACAAGGACATGTCTTATGTTGAGGAGCCAATGGCCATTTTGGACAGGCAAATCAGAAAGTTGAGGTCAAAGATCATCGCTTTAGTGAAGGTCCAGTGGCGGGGTCAGCCGGCCGAGGAGACGACTTGGGAAACCGAGCAGTATATGCACAGCCAGTAACCTCATCTTTTTACTACTTCAGGTACGTTCTATATGCTCATTCAAGGATGAACAAATGTTTAAGTGTAGGGGGATGTAACGACCCGGCAGGTCATTTTAGGAATTTGCACCCCAATCCCCTATTAACTATTTTCCCTACATTCATTTCAGCTATTTTAGGTTGCCGAGATATTTGGTATTAGGATTCAAAACGTTTTGGGACACCCTAAATGAGAGCTTAAGAGTAGAAAAATGGTTCGTATTTAGAGCAATGTGAAGACAACCTCACAATGGAAATTCGATGGTTTTGTTAGCTCCATTAGGTGATCTTGGGGTTGGGAGAATGTTCGGAATGTAATTTGAAGGTTCGTAGCTCGTTTAGGTTTGAAATGCCAAAGTTTGAAATTTAAATGTTTCCGATCCAATAGTTAATTTTTGATTCGAGAGTCAGATTGGAATTTCGGAAGTTGTTGTTGCTCCGTCATGTCATTTGAAATGTGTGTGCAAAATTTCAAGTCATTCGGACGAAGTTTGGTTAGGTTTTTTATCAAAAGCATAAATTGATATAATTTGAAGTTCTTAGGCTTAAATCCTTGATTTAATCGGGCTTCCAATATTATTTGAGGTGTTTTGAGGATTTGTAAAAGTTTGAATAAGGTATTAGGTGGTATAGGTGCTTTTGGTTGGAGTCCCGAAGGTCCTAGGATGATTTCGGATGCTCAACGGGAAAAGTTTGGAGTTAGAAGGAAAACTTTGCAGCAGGCTTCTGGTATTTTCACTTTTGCGGTCCTGAAGACGCAGAAGCAGAGCCGCATTAGTGGTTCCTTCACCGGATATGTGGAGCTGCATAAGCGGCCATCTTTCCGCATAAGCGGTTTTTGCGCCATATTAGGAGAACCTCAGAAGTGGTCCTTTCCCGCGTAAGCAGCACTGCAGACGCGATTGTTTGACCGCAAACCGGTCCTTGTCTCTTTAAGTTGAACTGCTAAAGCGGTTAGTGTCACCACAAAAGCGGGATCGCAGAAGCAGTCCTTTTGTCGCAAAAGCAGAAATTGTAGGTCTGATAAGGTTTAATCCGAGGGTTTATTTCAAAGTTAGAAAAATCAATTCGGAGCTCGGGAGGAGGCAATTTTGAGTGGATTTTGAAGAGAAGATCATTGAGTAATGTTGCTTTGATCCATTCTAGCTATATTCAATCATTTTCTAGCTAAATCGACCATTAGAATTCAAATTCAAGGCCAAAAATTAAGAAAAATGGGTAAAACTTCTTAGGCTTAACTTGGTGATTTTGAGTGGGAATTTTACCTCCAATTTGGGGAATTTTTATATGGTTAGACTCGTGAGAGTACGAGAATTCTAAAAATGTAAAAATTATTCTATTCCGAGACATAGGCTGGAGGGGTGTTTTGGTCAGTTTACCTATTTTCGCGCCCTAGCTTTAATTTCAATAGTGAAGTCAGTTGTTTACAATATTATTTATGATTTATAATTTAATTGAACAGATTTGAGCTATTTAAAGTTGGATACTCGTGGCAAGGGCATCGTTCCCTAGTTGATTTCGCATCGGTTTGAGGTAAGTGGCTTGCTTAACCTTGTGTGGGGGACTTCGTCCCTTAGGATATGATAAGTGGTAATTGAATGCCTTGTAACTTAAGCTAATTGTTAAAACCCGGATTTTTACTTAAATACTTGATTTGGATTTTCTTTCGTATTTGCCTTATTTTACTTGCTATCATTGCATGTGCTAGTGTAGAATAGCATTTTTAATTGATCCAAGCTGCCTATTTGTTCAAATTGTATTAATTGTGATTACGTGAAGCATGTTAGGCCAGTATTATTATTTGATGCCTTGTATTGTTATACTTCAATTGCTGAATATTTCTCTGATGTTGGTTGTGCATTTACATTGGGACTACGGATGCGGGATTCCGGGAGCTCCCCCTTGTTTGTTTACTTTGGGACTTCGATTTTGATTCTCGGGAGATCCCCCTGCACTTTTACTTTTGGACTATAGGATGGTATCCTGGGAGATCCCCCTGCACTTTTACTTTCGGACTACGAGACGGTATCCCGGGAGATCCCCCTACACTTTTACTTTGGGACTATGGGACGGTATCCTGGGAGATCCTTTGTTGTTGATATGAGAATCGGACTACAGGACGGTATCCTGGGAGGTATATATTGGGCAGTTGAGGAAAGGGCTACAGGACAATATCCTGGGAGACCCTCGTCGGTAGTTTTGTAATGTAGCTGTAATTACTCTGTGTTTCTATTTTGTCTGATAGTAGTATATTTCATTGAACTATTTACCATACTTTTGTGTATCATTAGATTTCATCGGACTTAAATACTATAATAAATTGATATTCTATTGTTTCTGTCTCAGTATGGCCCTGACCTTTCCTCGTCACTAACCAACTGAGGTAAGGCTTGGCATTTACTGAGTACCGTTGTGGTGTACTCACGCCTCTTCTGCGCATGTTTTTCATGTGCAGATCCATGTACCTCTATGCAGGAGCACTTCCAGTAGCTGTAGGAGTATTTTTGGAGACTTGATGTATATCTGCCGCGTCCGTAGACCAAAGAGTCTCCCTCTCACTCTACCTTCTGGTTAGCTAGATGATATTCCATCTTTCCTTGTTATAGACGTTTCTGGATGATTAGAGAAATTTTATGTTGCATTCTTAGTCTGTGTTTCCCGTGGGATTCCAGGTCTTCGAGATATTTTCATAACTTTTAAGGTGTTAAAGTGTATGTGGCAGGCGGTAACTGTATACATTATTTCTGTTATTTAGCTTTGATTATGAATCCCGCAAATGTTATTACTTTCACAATGTGTTAGGCTTATCTGGTCGCAAAGACTAGGTTCCATCATGACGTCTTCACAATTGGTGAACTAGGGCCGTGACACGGAGCTACTGCAACTCTCGGAATTCTATTCTATCCCTCGGATAAAAATCTCACCTACCAACCGAAATTCACCAAAACGCTAACTTCCCCAATTCAAGCCTAATTCTACATCGGACCTCCCAAATCAATTTCGATCGCACTCCTAAGTCGCAAATCATCCCCCAAAGCTAACCGAATCACTAAAAATCACATCTGATCCCTCTAACTCATTTAGTTTCCTTAAAGAGACTAAACATCTCATTTTCTACCAAACAAACCAATTCGACTCTAGTGCACCAAATGCCGATAATGAAATATGAATAAGCACTAAACGAAGAAAACAGGCCAGTAACACATGAGACAATGGGCCGGGTCGTCACATCCTCCCTAACCTAAACAAACGCTCGTCCTTGAGCGGTTCAAGAAATATACTTGAAGTCTCGAATAGGTTAGGATATCTGCTTCACATCTCCTGCTTGGTCTCCCATGTAGCTTCCTTCACGGACCGACATCTCCACTGCACCTTAACCGAAGCTATATCTTTTCATCTCATCTCCGAACCTGATGACCCAAACTAGCCACTAGCTCCACATCATAAGTCAAATCATCATCCAACTGAATCGTGCTGGAGTCTAACACATGTGACAAGTCCCCAACATACTTCTGGAGCATAGAAACATGGAATGCCGGGTGAACCCCCGACAAGCTGGGTGGAAAAGCAAGCATATAGGCCACCTCCCCAATCTTTATAAGTACCTCAAATGGTCCAATGAACAGCAGACTCATCTTCCCTTTCTTACCAAATCTCATATCGCCATTCATGGGCGAAACCTTCAACAAGACCTTCTCGCCCACCATATAAGATACATCTTGAACCTTCTGGTCTGCATAACTCTTCTGTCGCGACTGAGCAGTACGAATTCTCTCCCGGATCACTTTCACCTTCTCTAAGGCATCCTGGACAATCTCTGCCCGCAATAGCCTAGCCTTGCTGGGGTCAAAACAACCAACGAGATATCTACACCATCTCTTATAAGGCCTCAAACGGCGCCATTTGAATACTGGATTGATAGTTGTTGTTGTAAGCAAACTCTGCAGGTGGCAAGAACTCAGCCCAAGAACCTCCAAAATTAATAACACATGCATGCAACATGTCCTCCAATATCTGAATAGTATGCTCGGACTACCCATCCATATGAGGATGAAATACTGTGCTCAACTCCACATGTGTGCCCAACTTCCACTGAAAGGTCCTCCAAAATTTGGAAGTAAATTGAGTACTTATATCTGAGATAATGGACATTGGGACCCCATGCAACCGAACAATCTCACCGATGAAAATCTCTGCCAGCCGCTCCAAAGAAAAATTACTACATACCAGAATGAAGTGCGCGAACTTGGTCAATCGATCCACAGTCACCCAAATCGAATCAAACTTCCCCTAGATACGAGGGAGACCACTCACAAAATCTATTGTAATCCTCTCCCACTTCCACTCTGGAAATATCCATCCGCTGAAGTACACCACCGGGCCTCTGATGCTCATATTTGATATGCTGACAGTTGAGAAACCGAACTACATAACTACACAATATCCTTCTTAATTCTCCTCCACCAGTAGTGCTACTTCAAATCCTGATACATCTTTGTGGCATTCGGATGAATGGAATACCGTGAGCTATAGGTCTCCTCTAATATCAACTCCCCAAGCCCATCCACATTGGGCACACAAATTCGACCATGCATCCTCAACTCGCCATCATCATCAATAGACACATCTCTGGCATCATCATGATGGACCATGTCCTTAAGAACAAGTAAATGTGGATCATCATATTAGCGCTCTATAATGCGGTCATACAAGCAAGACCGAGAAACATAGAAGAAAACACCCGACTAGGCTCCAAAATGTGTAATCTCACCATCCGATTGTCCAAGACCTAGACATCAACTGCAAAGGGCTTCTCCCCAACTGGAATGTACACCAAACTACCCATACTAACCGCCTTGCGACTCAAAGCATCAGCCACTACATTGGCCTTCCTTAGATGATAAAATATGGTAATATCATAGTCCTTGAGTAACTCAAACCATCTCTGCTGTCTCAAATTAAGATTCTTCTATTTGAATAACTGCTGAAGGTTGCGATGATCAGTATACACCTCACAAAATATGCCATATAAGTAATGCCTCTAAATCTTCAAAGCATGAACTATAGCAGCCAACTCCAAATCATGTACGGGGTAGTTCTTCTCATGTGGCTTCAACTGACGAGAATCATATGCAATATATCTACCCTCCTGCATCAATGCATATCCGCTTACAAATCTTGAAGCATCATAAGATGTAAGAACCTGAAGCTGATGGCAAAACCAACACTAGAGCTGTGGTCAAAGCTGTCTTGAGCTTATGAAAGCTCTCATCGCACTCATCCGACCATACAAATGGTGCACCCTTCTTCATCAACTTGGTCAAGGGTGAAGCAATAGATGAAAACTCATGGATGAACTGGCGACAATAACCTGCCAAACCGAGGAAACTCCGAATCTCCATGGTTGAGGACGGTCTAGGAAAACTCTGCACCACCTCATTCTTCTTTGGATCAACCTGAATTCCATTACTAGACACCACGTGCCCCAAAGAAGCCACAGAACCAGCTAGAACTCACACTTGGAGAACTTTGCATTAATCTTCTCCTCCCTAAATCTCTGTAATTTTCTCAAATGATGAGCATGCTCCTCCTGGATACACAAGTATACCAGGATATAATCAATAAAAACAATAACAAATGAATCCACATACAGCCAAAATACGGTTCATCAGATGCATGAATGCGGCTGGGGCATTAGTCAGTCCAAAAGACATAACTAGAAACTCATAGTGCCCATATCTAGTCCTAAAGGCAGTCTTTATAATATCTGAATCCCTGATCTTTAGTTGATGATAGCCTGAACGGAGATCAATCTTAGAGAATCCCCTTGCCCCCTAGAGCTAGTCAAACAAAACATCAATACGCGATAGTGGATACCTGTTCTTCACCTTGTTCAAGTGCCTGTAGTTAATGCACATTCTCATTATGCCATCCTTCTTCTTCACAAATAAGACCGGTGCACTCCACAGTGGCACCCTAGGATGAATAAACCCATTATCTAGGAGCTCCTGAAGCTGATCCTTTATTTCTTTCAACTGAACTGGTGCTATGCGATACGGAGGAATAGAAATGGGCTGAGTGCCCGTCACAGGTCAATACCAAAATCAATGTCCCTCTCCGGCAGCATGCCCGACAGGTTCACTGGAAACACATCAGGGAAGTCCCTCACAATGATAACAGAATCAAGACTAGGAGTCTTAGTTCCAACATCTCTCACAAAAGCCAAATATGATAAACAACCTTTCCCTACAATTCATTAGGCCTTTAGGAAAGAAATCACCCGGCTGGGAACATAGTCAGTCATACTATGCCACTCAATCCTCAGAACACCCGGTATGACAAATGTGACTATCTTGGCATGACAGTACAGAAGAGCATAGCACAGAGATAGCTAGTCCATTCCCAGAATACCATTAAAATCTACCATGGTCAACAGCAACAAATCAACTCGAGTCTCCAGACCCCTAATAGTCACTAGACAAGACTAATACACATGGTCTACAATAATAGTATCACCCAGTGGGGGTAGATACACGCACAGGTAAAGTAAGACACCTACGGGTTGTACCCAGGTGATGAGCAAAATATGAAGATACATAGGAATTAGTATAACCAGGATCAAATAGAATAGAGGCATCCTTGTGGCAAACTAAGATAATACCTCTGATAACAACATCTGATGCAATGGGGTCCCTCCTATTAGCAAGAGTATAGAATTGAGCTTGACCACCATCAGATCGGTCTCCACCCCTATGGCGAACCCTGGATGCCTGGCCCCTACCCCTACCTAATTGGGAGGGTGCTGAAGTGGATGGAGTAGAAGACGTGGGTTGATGGCTCTGCTGAAACCGGCCACCACGATGCTGAGGACAATCCATCTTCATATGGCTAAACTTACCGCACTCGCAGCAATTGCCTGGTTCTAGAAAAGGTGACTGAAGGGAACCCCTAGCACTAGAATAACCAGCCGATGCACTCAGCGCATAAGAACCCTGTGCTAAAGGGGCATATGATGAGCTATGAGCTGGGAGGGTACTCAATGAAGGTTGGTCCTGCTAGAATCCCTAATGACCACAGCTTGAAGAATCCCCACTATACTCTAGGCGTGCTGACTGAGGAGGCCTGAAGGAATGACCTCTACCACGCTGGAACTAGCCTCTAGACGGAGCACCACAGAAACTGCCTGAACTCCGAGGCCTCTTGGCCTCCCTCTCCTCATGCTCCCTACGCTGAATCGCCTCAATATCACGAGCAATATCAACTACCTCCTCGAACGAGGCACCCAAAACCATCTCTTTGGTCATCAAAATACAGAGCAAATAATGAGGCCCTGCACGAACCTCCTTATCCTATCTCGATCTATCGGGATCATCCAAGTAGCATGCCGAGCTATCTGGAAAAATTGCATCTCATACTGGGTCAAATACATGTACCCCTGAGTCAACCACTCAAACTGTCGATGCAGCTTCTCCCTGTGTGTAACGACCACCCATCGTTACGGGAGTTACCATCCCATTTTATGCTTGTATATGTTTCATCATATGTGTTTGGAGAATTTGAAGTAAATCGGGTAGAATTTGGTTAGAAATGAGACAATAAATCACTTTATGAGAAGGTTAGTTTGGAAAAGTCAATCGATTGTTGACTTATGAGTTAGAAGGATCAAAATGGATTTTTGATGATTTGACTAGTTTTGGGGAATGATTTATGTCTTAGAAGAACAATCGAAATTGAATTCAAAGGTCCGATGTAGAATTAGGCTTGAATTGGCTAAGGTTGGATTTTGGCAAAGTCTAAATGGTATGTGAGATTTTGATCCGATGGTCAGAATGGAATTCTGAGAGTTGCAATAGCTCTGTTAGTTGATTTTGGATATGCGTGTAAAATATCATATCATTCGAAGGTGATTAGGTAAGGTTTTAGATCAAATACAAGTTTCAGAAGTTTTAGTTTAACTTAAGCTTGAATCTGTGATAATTCGATGATTTTGATATTTAGGATGGTGTTTTTATGTTGCGAGAAAGTTTGAATGAACTAATAGAACATATCTGTGCATTTAGTTTAGGTCTCGAGGGTCTCGGGGTGAATTCGGTTGGCCAACGAGCAATTTTGAGCATGTTTAATGCAGCAGAAAATTGCAGAGGATTTTTATTCTATGCGACCGCATAGACATGTCTGCGATCGCATAGAGGGTTCTGAGTGGGTGGAGATTTTTCACTATGTGATCGCGTCAAGGAGTGTGCGATCGCGTAGGTTTGAGACTTAGAACAATACGTTCGCACAAGGTTATCTACGATCGCATAGAAGAGGAAAAGTGTTCTCTGTGATCGCATGGGTTGTTCTGCGATCGCGTAGAAGGAATTTTGGGAGACTTCGGATTTGGACTATGCGATCGCATCGGTGGTATTGCGATCATATAAAAGAAAACATGGGCGGACAGAATAGATTTAAGGGATATTTTAGTCGGAAAACCCACCATTTTTACACCACCTTGAGAGCTTTTTGATCGATTTTGATGAGGATTTCGATGGGAAGTGATTGAAGGTAAGTCTCCTGGCTTAGGAACATCATTTAACTCAAGATGTATCCGTTAATCTCTTAAATTGGGTGGAAATTGTGAAGAACTAGGGCTTTGTTTTAAAAACAAATTTTTGGGATTTGAAAGGCCATTTGAATTCCATTTTTGATAAACTTTATATGTACGGACTCGTGGAGAGATGAGGAATTCGTTGGTATGATTTTTGGAATTTTTCGAGAAGTAGGACCGAGGCTCGAGTTTTACCAACTTCGTGAATTATTGTACTTTTCGAGTATTTTTTATTGGGTTATGTTTCTTTGACCCATATTTATGTATTCTCTATGGTTTTGACTAGATTCAACGCACGAGGAGGTCAATACGAAAGGAAAAGGCATTGCGGACGAGTCCACAGCCAGTTAGAGGTGAGTAGTTGGTGCATATGATGGCCTGAGGGTTTGAAACCCCGGCTTATCACATTGTGACGCTATTTAGGGCATGACTCGCATCCCATGGCAGGTGCGGGATTGTTTATGACTGGGATTGTGACTTGGTCCACCCCGCATAAGAATAATGCTATATTGGCTATTGAAACGCACCCTGTGTTGAATATATATAGGCTTTATGCCATGTTTGGGGCCTTGTGCCGACCTATAGTATCCTTAGGGGATAAATATCATTGTGATAGAATAATTTGTAAAGTCATTGATCTCAGTCCTGCGTTTAATCACTGTTATGAACTAATAAGTATTTTTTTCCAAAAATTTAAATAACTAAAGTATTTCCTTATTAATGAATTGGAAATTGGAAATAAATACATTGAAACTGTTATTGTCACGACCCCAAATTCGGTCGTGATGGCGCCCAGCACATTGCTAAGCCAGCCTGACCAATCCATATCTACCACGGAGCTAGAAGCTCTCTTTAACCCATTTAAGCAAATTAATTCACGAAATAACAGCGATACATGTAACGAAAACGGGGAACCAAGTCCCATAATACATCAACTCCCATAGACCAAGTGTCAAGAGTCATGAGCCTCTACTGAACATGAGTGTATAAAGGTTTACAAGATACCAAGTGCGGAAAGAAAAGTCAATACAAAATCAAGACAGTAGGAAGGAATATCGGGTCCTGCGGACTTTGCAGCTACCTCGTATATCCCACAGATGTCGCCTCGCACAGCTACTGGATCACTGCTGAGAGGTACCTGGATCCGCACACAAGGTGCAGGGAGTAAAATGAGTACTGCCAGACTCAGTGGTAATAAACAAGGGTAAGACAGCGCAGATAAGAAATCCGCAATAAAGCACTATGTAAAGCTATAATCGGCTACCCTGTCATAGAATCAATCTTCACTGTACCTGTACCAACAAATACCAATAAATAGCATAACAGCTAGCAGATGTAGCTAAATGCAATGCAATGCATGATATGACCGCTACGGCGTGTAGCCCGACTCCAATTTTGGGTACCCGTGCTCACCGTGGGGGTTCAGACTCCGGAGGGGCTCCTACAGCCCAAGCACATCTCATAGAGATATTCTCTGCGGCGTGCAGTCCGATCCAACATATATCCTGCTGCGGCGCGCAGCCCGATCCACTACTAGTCAGCTAATATGCAGATACAGCCTCGCAAGCTCAAAAATAGTTTTTGAAAACTCTTTTATCATTTTTCAGTTGGAAAACAGTAATGTCAAGTTCCAGAGATTGGAAATTAGCATAATAACAAAATAGCTGCGGACTAGTAGTAAACTATCATGTCTATATGATAAGACAATAACGATCCTCGCGGGATCCAATAACTGGCTCACGGCCCACATGTATAATCAACCGCCCAAGAAGGGGGTTCCTCGGCTCAAGAGTGGCCATTATCACAATATATACATATATGCAACCATCCGAGAAGGAGGTTCGACGGCTCTAGAATAGCCAATAATACAGTATCAACAGGTTGGACTAATATATAGTCTCCAGTTCATGATCGACCCCGCACTCTCAAGAGTGTGCGTGTCTCGCCGCTATACAACGTCACAAAGTGGTATACCGGGGTTTCGAACCCGCTGGTCATCACCCACATCTATTACTCACCTCAATACGGCGCGACGACTATTCCGCAATGTCCTTGCCACGAGAATCAAGCTCCGCACGTGTAGAATCTGATCAAATACAGTAGAAACACAACAAATTAGGCCAATGGGACGACACCCAATCAATATAGCTCAATTTACATCAAAATTCCCAAAGTTGTCAAAACCCGACTTCCGGTACGCTTATCGAAAAATCACGAAAGTCACATATTCGGAACCCTCATCTCAATACGAGTCTAAGCATATCAATTTTACCAAAATCGGACTCCATTTGCCCATTCAAAACCTTGATTTTCTAAAGTTCAAGACTAGGGCTAAATCCTCCATAAATTACCCCAAATTCCTCCATTTTCATGATATAATTGCATAATATTACCAATACTAATCATAGTTTAAGTCCATAGATGATTACCTGATGATTTTCCTTGAATTTCTCTTCAAAATCGCCCAAATCGCCTCTAAAGCCGAGACCCAAAATGTGTTAAATGTTCTGAAATTTTTCTAACTTCTGATACACTTACTTACAGCGATTTTCGCTTCCGCGGAACATTTTCCGCTTCTACGCTCCCGTATCCGCGACCAAAGGGTCGTTTCTGCGGTTCCAGGCCTAGCCGGCCATTTTCCGCTTCTGCGATATACGGGCTCCTACGCGTCCGCTTCTGCGGAGATTGGACCGCTTCTGCGGAGAACTCCGCTTCTGCGGCTCGAAGTCCGCTTCTGCGGACTCGCCCAGGCGGCTCCCTTTCCGCTTCTGCGAAGGCCGCCTCTGCGGCTCCACGCCCGCTTCCGCGATGCCGCTTCAGCGGCTCTCTTTCCGCTTCTGCGGTCGCCGCTTCTGCGGCTCATTTCCGCTTCCGCGCACCCGCTCCTGCGCCCAAAATTCCGCAGGAGCGGAAACAACAGAGGCAGTGCACAAATTTTCTGCAATTTTCCATATTTCTCCCGATTAACCATCCGAAAACACCCCGAGGCCCCCGGACCTCATTCAAACACACCAACACATCCTAATTCCTTATTCGAACTTGTTCCAATCATAAAAACACCATCCTAAACATCAAAATCACCAATTAACCACGGATTCAAGCCTAAATTCCTTAAAACATTCCAAATTACACATTCAATCAAAAACTCGACCAAACGACGTCCGAATGACCTGAAATTTTGCAGGCACATCCAAAATCACCTAACGGAGCTACTGCAACCGTCGGAATTCCATTCCGACTCCCGGATCAAAATCTCACCTACCGTTCGGATTTCGCCAAAATTCAACCTTAGCCAATTCAAGCCTATTTCTACACCGGGTCTCCAAATTCAATTCCGATCGCTCCCCTAAGTCACAATTCACCTCCCGGAACTAACCGAATCGTCAGAATCCGATTCCGAGCCTTCTAACCAAATAGTCAACTCCGGGTTAACTTTCCTTATTCAAGTTTCTTTCCCAAAGGCTATATGCCTCATTTTCAATCCAATTCACTCCTAACTCACCCGATAGACTTTAATATTGATATAAAATCATAAAACATGTATTTACAACATAACGGGGTGGAAATTCTCGTGACGACGGGCCGGGTCGTCACATTCTCCCCCACTTAAGCAAACGCTCGTCCTCGAGCGGGTCAAGAAACATACCTGAAGTCTCAAACAAGTGAGGATATCTGCTCCGCATCTCCCGCTCGATCTCCCAAGTGGCCTCCTCCACGGGTCGACCTCTCCACTGAACCTTAACTGATGCAATCTCCTTAGACCTCAATTTTCTTACTCGACGTCCCAAAATGGCAATAGGCTCCACATCATAGGATAGATCACCATCAAGCTGAATGGTGCTGAAATCTAATACATGAGACGGATCTCCAATGTACTTCCGGAGCATAGACACATGGAATACCGGATGAACGCTGGATAAGCTGGGCGGCAAGGCCAACTCATATGCCACCTCTCCAACTCTCCTAAGTATCTCAAAAGGACCAATGAACCCGGGACTCAACTTCCCTTTCTTCCCGAACCTCATGACACCCTTCATAGGTGAAATCTTCAACAATACTCTGTCACCAACCATGAAAGACAACTCTCGAACTCTACGGTCCGCATAACTCTTCTGACGAGACTGTGCTGTACGAAGTCTCTCCTGGATCAACTTTGCTCTATCCAGAGCATCCTGGACTAACTCAGTCCCTATCAATCTAACCTCACCAGGCTCAAACCATCCCACGGGGGATCTACACCGCCTGCCATACAATGCCTTATACGGGGCCATCTGAATACTCGACTGATAACTATTGTTGTAGGCAAACTCGACAAGTGGTAGGAACTCATCCCACGAACCACCAAAATCAATCACACAAGCTCGCAACATATCTTCCAAGATCTGAATAGTGCGCTCAGACTGTCCGTCTGTCTGGGGGTGAAATGCTGTACTCAACTCAACCCGTGTACCCATCTCTCGCTGAAATGCTCTCCAAAACTGAGAAGTGAACTGAGTACCCCTGTCTGATATGATAGAAACTGGAACTCCATGCAATCTCACAATCTCACAAGTGAATATCTCTGCTAACCGCTCCGAGGAGTATGTAGTACACACAGGAATGAAGTGTGCTGACTTGGTCAGCCTATCCACAATCACCCAAACTGAATCAAACTTCCTCGTTGTCCGAGGGAGTCCACTAATAAAGTCCATAGTGATCCTCTCCCATTTCCACTCGTGAATATCAATTTGCTGAAACATGCCACCGGGCCTCTGATGCTCATATTTGACCTGCTGACAGTTGAGGCACCGTGCTACATGACTCACAATATCCTTTTTCATCCTTCTACACAAGTAATATTGTCTCAAATCCTGATACATGTTCGCGGCAAAGGCCATCAACAGAATACCGCGAGCTATGGGCCTCCTCCCGAATCAACTCACGAAGGCCATCAACATTGGGCACACATATCCGGCCCCTGCATCCTCAATACGCCGTCACTATCAATGGTGACATCTCTAGCATCATCATGCCGAACTCTGTCCCTCAGGACAGCCAAATGCGGATCATCATACTGGCGCTCACGAATACGATCATATAGAGATGACCGAGATACAACACAAGCCAATACCCTGCTGGGCTCCGAAATATCTAACCTCACTAGCCGATTGGCTAGAACCTGAACATCATAAGCAAATGGCCTCTCCTCAACTAGAATATATGCCAAGCTCCCCGTACTGATCGCCTTCCGGCTCAAAGCATCGGCCACCACATTGGCCTTACCCGGATGATATAATATAGTAATGTCATAATCCTTCAGCAACTCTAGCCATCTCCGTTGTCTCAAATTAAGGTCTTTCTGTTTGAACAAGTGCCGGAGACTACGATGGTCGGTATACACCTCACAAGACACACCGTACAAATAGTGCCTCCA
Organism: Nicotiana noctiflora; assembly: GCA_032618575.1. NCBI lineage: Eukaryota > Viridiplantae > Streptophyta > Magnoliopsida > Solanales > Solanaceae > Nicotiana > Nicotiana noctiflora. The sequence goes on from JASVEL010005904.1 coordinate 119,676, forward strand.
AATCTTCAAGGCATGAACAATGGCGGCTAGCTCCAAGTCATGAACAGGATAGTTCTTCTCATGCGGCTTCAACTGCCGAGAAGCATAAGCAATTACCTTTCCTTCCTGCATCAACACACAACCTATCCCCACTCTCGAGGCATCACAATAAACGGTATATGAACCCGAAGCTGATGGCAATACTAACACTGGAGCTGTGGTCAAAGCTGTCTTGAGCTTCTGAAAGCTCTCCTCGCACTCATCCGACCACACGAATGGTGCACCCTTCTGGGTCAATTTAGTCAATGAAGAAGCAATGGATGAAAATCCCTGAACAAACCGGCGATAATACCCCGCCAAGCCAAGAAAACTCCTGATCTCTGTAGCTGAGGACGGTCTAGGCCAACTCTGCACCGCCTCTATCTTTTTCTGATCAACCTGAATACCATCACGAGACACCACATGTCCCATAAATGCTACGGACTCGAGCCAAAACTCGCACTTGGAGAATTTAGCATATAGCTTCTCCTCCCTCAATCTCTCCAACACAATACTCAAATGTTGAGCATGCTCCTCCTGACTACGGGAGTAGACTAGAATGTCATCAATGAACACAATCACAAATGAATCCAAATAAGGCCCGAACACACTGTTCATCAGATGCATAAATGCTGCTGGGGCGTTGGTCAACCCAAACGACATCACAAGGAACTCATAATGACCATATCGGGTCCTGAATGCAGTCTTCATAATATCCGAGTCCCTGATCTTCAGCTGATGATAGCCTGAACGAAGATCGATCTTAGAAAACACCCTCGCACCCTGTAACCGATCAAACAAATCATCTATGCGCGGTAGAGGGTACTTGTTCTTCACTGTCACTTTGTTCAATTGCCTATAATCAATACACATTCGCATGGAACCATCTTTCTTTTTAACAAATAATACCGGCGCACCCCACGGGGACACACTAGGACGGATGGAACCCTTATCCAGAAGTTCTTGGAGCTGCTCTTTTAGTTCTTTCAACTCGGTCGGTGCCATTCGATAAGGAGGAATGGATATGGGCTGAGTGCCCGGCACCAAGTCAATGCCAAAATCAATATCCCTGTCCGGCGGCATGCCCGGCAGGTCTGAGGGGAATACATCTGAGAAGTCCCTCACAACAGGTACAGAATCAATGCTAGGAGACTCAGCTCCCACATCTCTCACAAAAGCTAAGTACGATAAACACCCCTTTTCAACCATTTTCTGAGCCTTTAAGAACGAAATAACACGGCTAGGGACGAAATCGGTCGAACCCCGCCACTCAATCCGAGAAATACCAGGAATGGCCAACGTAACTGTCTTAGCATGACAGTCCAATATAGCATGATACGGAGACAACCAGTCCATACCCAATATAACATCAAAGTCCACCATCCCCAACAATAACAACTCTGCCTGGGTCTCCAGACCCCCAATAGATATAACACAGGATCTATAGACATGATCCACAACAATCGTATCACCCACGTGGGTGGATACATGAACAGTAAATCAAGACTACTACGAGTCGCACCCAAACGATGTGCAAAATAAGAGGACACGTAAGAATATGTGGACCCCGGATCAAATAGAACAGAGGCATCTCTCGGACGACATAAATGATACCCGTAATCACAAGCATCGGAGGCAACCGCATCACGCCCGTCACGAAGTGCATAAAACCGTGCCTCGCCCTCCACCGTATCTCTCCTCGCCCCCGGGGCGTCCACGAGAAGACCGACCTCCACCTCTACTGGACCGAGATGGTGCCGAGGCGGAGGGCCGATCCCTCTGCTGAGTCCCGCCCCTACGTAGTCGAGGGCAATGTCTCCTCACGTGGCCAAACTCACCACACTCATAACACGCACCCGGTGCTGGAGAAGGGGGTGCCGCACTCTGGGCCGGGAGGGCACCAAGCGATGACCGACCCTGCCGAAACCCCTATCGACCACGACCATGCGAACCTCCGCTCTGCTCCGGGCGGCCCGAATGAGAAGGTTCAGATGAGCGACCTCTGCTCTGCTGGGAATGCTCTCTGGACGGAGCACCACCGAAACTACCAGAACCACGAGGCCTCTTGGCCTCCCGCTCCTCTCTCTCTCGGCGACGATCCGCCTCAATGGAGCGTGCTATATCAGCAACCTGCTCAAACGATGATGACAGAACTCGCTCGCCTGGTCATAAGAATACGGATAGAGTAGTTGAGGCCATCAATGAACCTCCTGATCCTCTCCCTCTCAGTGGGGATCATCCATGTGGCATGCCTAGCCAACCGAGTGAATCTAAGCTCATACTGAGTCACAGACATGTCGCCCCTGAATCAACCACTCGAACCGGCGACGTAGCTCCTCGCGACGAGACCGAGGTACATATTTCTCTAGAAAGAGAGTAGAGAACTGCTGCCATGTGAGAGGTGCTGCTCTTGCAGGCCTACGCCTCTCAAACTCCTCCCACCAATCAAATGCGGGACCAGTAAACTGAAATGTAGTAAATGAAACTCCGCCGGACTCAAGAATACCAGCCGTACGCAGCATCTTCTGACACTTATCCAAGAAACCCTGGGCATCCTCGCCCTCAACGCCACTGAAATGGGGTGGCTGAAGTCTACCAAATCTCTCAAGACGACGCCGCTCGTCCTCGGGCATAACCTGAACCATATGCTCTGGAGCTGGAGCTGGCGCAACTGGAGGAATAACCGGTGCAACCACCCGAGCGGGGACCGCCTCTGGCGTCCGAAGTCCCCGAACAACCGGATCGGGCGTGCGAGCGGCAGGGTCCGCCGACCACCCCCGACCGAGATGTCGCTAGCGTAGCGGTAGCCGAAACTACCCGAGCCAAACCGAACACACCGATAATATTTGGGCAAGAGTCTCCCTGAAGACCGAGAATAGCAATAGATATAGTCCGGCCCCGAACCGGGGCCGCCGGAGCTTCAACCACCGGGGCCGCTCCCGAACCGGTACAACAAAGCGGGTCACCGGGCACCGCCCGAGCCGCCCTACCTCTAACTCCTAGCACGACCGCGCCCACGCCTCTAAAAGTGGCAACGGAGGTCGTCCACCTCGTCCCGATGCTCGCGTTCTCGCCATCTCGCGAGAGAATAGAATATAGAAGTTCGGTCCTCGAACAACAAGATCGCACGACGCAGTTCAAGAAAAGTGAAGTTTTTCCTAAAGGTTCGCAGCCCTCCCGAGGATAAGTACAAAGCGTCCCCGTACCGATCCACAAGACTCTACTAACCGGCTCAAGACTCACGAGGCCTAGTAAACCTAGGCTCTGATACCAACTTGTCACGACCCCAAATCCGGTCGTGATGGCGCCCAACACATTGCTAAGCCAGCCTGACCAATCCATATCAACCACGGAGCTAGAAGCTCTCTTTAACCCATTTAAGCAAATTAATTCACGAAATAACAGCGATACATGTAACGAAAACGGGGAACCAAGTCCCATAATACATCAACTCCCATAGACCGAGGGTCAAGAGTCATGAGCCTCTACTGAACACGAGTGTATAAAGGTTTACAAAATACCAAGTGCGGAAAGAAATGTCAATACAAAATCAAAAGACAAAAGACAGATGTCGCTCCTGCGGACTCTGCACCTACCTCGAATATCCACAAATGTCGCCTCGCACAGCCTACCGGATCACCGCCGAGAGGTACTCGGATCCGCACACAAGCGTGCAGGAGTAAAACGAGTACCGCCGTACTCAGTGGTAATAAACAAGAGTAAGACAAACGCAGATAAGAAATCCGCAATAAAACACTATGTAAAGCTATAATCGGCTACCCTGTCATAGAATCAATCTTCACTGTACCCGTACCAACAAATACCAATAAATAGCATAACAGCTAGCATATGTAGCTAAATGCAATGCAATGCATGATATGACCGCTACGGCGTGTAGCCCGACTCCAATTTTGGGTACCCGTGCTCACCGTGGGGGTTCAGACTCCGGAGGGGCTCCTACAGCCCAAGCACATCTCATAGAGATATTCCCGCGGCGTGCAGTCCGATCCAACATATATCTCGCTGCGGCGCGCAGCCCGATCCACTACTAGTCAGCTAATATGCAGATACAGCCTCGCAAGCTCAAAAATAGTTTTTGAAAACTCTTTTATCATTTTTCAGTTGGAAAACAGTAATATCAAGTTCCAGAGATTGGAAATTAGCATAATAACAAAATAGCTGCGGACTAGTAGTAAACTATCATGTCTATATGATAAGACAATAACGATCCTCGCGGGATCCAATAACTGGCTCACGGCCCACATGTATAATCAACCGCCCAAGAAGGGGGTTCCTCGGCTCAAGAGTGGCCATTATCACAATATATACATATATGCAACCATCCGAGAAGGAGGTTCGACGGCTCTAGAATAGCCAATAATACAGTATCAACAGGTTGGACTAATATATAGTCTCCAGTTCATGATCGACCCCGCACTCTCAAGAGTGTGCGTGTCTCGCCGCTATACAGCGTCACAAAGTGGTATACCGGGGTTTCGAACCCGCTGGTGGTCATCACCCACATCTATTACTCACCTCAATACGGCGCGACGACTATTCCGCAATGTCCTTGCCACGAGAATCAAGCTCCGCACGTGTAGAATCTAATCAAATACAGTAGAAACACAACAAATTAGGCCAATGGGACGACACCCAATCAATATAGCTCAATTTACATCAAAATTCCCAAAGTTGTCAAAACCCGACTTCCGGTACGCTTATCGAAAAATCACGAAAGTCACATATTCGGAACCCTCATCTCAATACGAGTCTAAGCATATCAATTTTACCAAAATCGGACTCCATTTGCCCATTCAAAACCTTGATTTTCTAAAGTTCAAGACTAGGGCTAAATCCTCCATAAATTACCCCAAATTCCTCCATTTTCATGATATAATTGCATAATATTACCAATACTAATCATAGTTTAAGTCCATAGATGATTACCCTGATGATTTCCCTTGAATTTCTCTTCAAAATCGCCCAAATCGCCTCTAAAGCCGAGACCCAAAATGTGTTAAATGTTCTCAAATTTTTCTAACTTCTGATACACTTACTTACAGCGATTTTCGCTTCTGCGGAACATTTTCCGCTTCTACGCTCCCGTATCCGCGACCAAAGGGTCGCTTCAGCGGTTCCAGGCCTAGCCGACCATTTCCGCTTCTGCGAACAAAGGGCCGCTTAAGCGGACCCGCTTCTGCGAAGAAGCTTCCGCTTCTGCGGACACGTCCGCGTCTGCGCACCACTGACCGCTTCTGCGGTCCCGCTTCTGCGGAGAATTCCGCTTCTGCGGCTAGACGTCCACTTCTGCGGACTCGCCCAGGCGGCTCCACTTCCGCTTCTGCGGAGGCCGCTTCAGCGGCTCCCCTTCCGCTTCTGCGGTCACCGCTTCTGCGGCTCCTTTCCGCTTCAGCGCACCCGCTCCTGCGCCCATAATTCCGCAGGAGCGGAAACAACAGAGGCAGTGCACAAATTTTCTGCAATTTTCCATATTTCTCCCGATTAACCATCCGAAAACACCCCGAGGCCCCCGGACCTCATTCAAACACACCAACACATCCTAATTCCTTATTCGAACTTGTTCCAATCATAAAAACACCATCCTAAACATCAAAATCACCAATTAACCACGGATTCAAGCCTAAATTCCTTAAAACATTCCAAATTACACATTCAATCAAAAACCCGACCAAACGACGTCCGAATGACCTGAAAATTTGCAGGCACATCCAAAATCACCTAACGAAGCTACTGCAACTGTCGGAATTCCATTCCGACTCCCGGATCAAAATCTCACCTACCGTTCGGATTTCGCCAAAATTCAACCTTAGCCAATTCAAGCCTATTTCTACACCGGGTCTCCAAATTCAATTCCGATCGCTCCCCTAAGTCACAATTCACCTCCCGAAACTAACCGAATCGTCAGAATCCGATTCCGAGCCTTCTAACCAAATAGTCAACTCCGGGTTGACTTTCCTTATTCAAGTTTCTTTCCCAAAGGCTATATGCCTCATTTTCAATCCAATTCACTCCTAACTCACCCGATAGACTTTAATATTGATATAAAATCATAAAACATGTATTTACAACATAACGGGGTGGAAATTCTCGTGACGACGGGCCGGGTCGTCACAGTTATGTGACTCATATGCATATTGTGGACTCAGTATGGATCGGGCTGCATGCCGTAGCGAATGATATGAATATATTGAGCTTGGGCTGAAGGAGCCCCATCTAGAGTCTGTACACACCCACAGTGAGCACTGTCAATGTTAAATGGATCAGGCTACGCGTCGTAGCAGTCATGTGCACTATATTGCATTCATGCATTGTTATTTACTTGTGCTATCTGTGATTTGTTGTTGTAGTTAGTTCGTAGTAAAGTATTGGAGTGTTAGATATAGCTTTGCTTTGTGGCATTTCGTGGATTTCTTATCTTCAGACATTTTATAAGCTTTTTACTCACTGAGTACTTAGTATTCACCCCTACTCCCTACACCTTTGTATCCAGATTCAGGTACGCCGAAGGTTTAGCTGAGCAGTCTCGTTTTATCAGAGTTATCAGAGTTGTTGAGGTAGCTGCTGATGTTCGCAGGACCTGTCTACTCTTCTTATTCCAATTTTATTTATATATACACTTTCAGATTTAAGTATTTCGTTCAGATATTCTTATTATTATCCAGTTTTTACTTAGAGGGTCTGGACTCATGATCCCAGATCTTTGGGAGTGTCATTATTAGTTTTTCGCACTTCTCATTATTATCATTCTATTATTACTAGATTATTATGATAAACTATTATATTCACCTTAAATTATCGATTTCGGGACTTATTGTTAATATGAAAACTGGTGGTCTGGCTTTCCTAGCTATAGGGTTGGGCACCATCACGACTAGGTTTGGGTCGTGACACTGTGAGATTGCAGTACATACTTCTCAGAAAGAGAGTGGATAACTTCTGCCATGTAAAGGGCACTGCGCCAATAGGCCTACGACTCTCGAAGTCCTCCCACCATGCAAATGCAGCCCCTGAGAACTTGAAAGTAGTAAAAGACACTCCGTTCAACTCTAGAATCCCTGCAGTGGGAAGCATACGCTGACACTTGTCAAGAAAACTCTGGGCATCCTTGCCCTTATCACCACTGAACACCGGAGGCTGGAGCCTACTGAACCTCTCAAGATGACTCTGCTTGTCGTCTGACATAGCTGGAACCACATAGTCAGGAGCTGGTGCAACTTGAGCAACTGGTGCAATTGGAGTTACCGGTTGAGCTGGGGCTGCTCTCGGTGTTTGCAATCCCTAAACAACCTACTCAGGTGTGCGAGCAGCGGGGGTTTGATGACATCCCCCAATCTGTGAGGTGGCTGCTGCAGTAGTGGTTGAGACTGCATAAGCCAGGCCAGTACAAATGGATAATATCTAAGCCAGGGCCCCCTGGAGGCCAGGAATCACAACAGGCACTGTTGGGGCCTGTACAGGTGTTGTTGGAGCATCTACAGCTGGAGGCTAGTCCTGAACCAGGGCAGCTGGTGGATCTACAGTTGCTGCCCTTACTGGTCTGCCTCGACCGCGACCATGACCGCGGCCCCTAGCGGATGGTACGGGTGGTCGTCTGCCACATCCGATAGCACGGGTTCTCACCATATGCGAGAGAATAGAATACAAAAGTTTCATTCTCGAATCAACAAAGTCGCACGACAAGAATTTCAAGAATATGAAGTTTTCCTAAAGGTTATGCAGCCTCTCGAGGATAAATACAGATGTCTCCGTACCGATCCGCGAGACTCTACTAAACCGTCTCATGATTTGCGAGACCAACTAACCTAGGATCTGATACCAACTTGTCACGATCCAAACCCTAGTGATGATGGCGCCCAACATCTCATTAGGCAAGCCCGACCATTTAACAATAACCCCAACTAATGGTGATTCAAGAATTTTAAATACAACTATTAAATTACTAAACTTTTATACCAAAAGGCTATAAATATGGAGAAATGTACTAAAATCTAACAGAATACGGATACATAAGCCCATAACAGGATCCGGTGTCACGAGCAAGAGCATATAATACAGAGTGTCATCATATAACAATACTGTCTAAGAAGCAGAATAATAAAAGATAACGATAGGAGGGAAGAATCAGGGCTGCGGATGTCATGCAGCTACCTCGATGCTCTCGATGAAGTGTTGCTCAGCTAAACAGGTCCTCCCTCAGACTGTGATGCACCTAAATCTGCACACAAGGTGCTGGAAGTAAAGTGAGTACTCCGAATCAGTGAGTAATAAGCATAAATAACAGCTAAAGATAAGAAATCACTGAAAAGCCCAAGGCAACTATAGAAGGCAGTACCAAATCTTTAACAGTGAAAAGTCAATAAAGTAATAGTACACAAAGGAACCATGATAGGTAACAGGTAAGGAATTATGCAATAATGCAATGCAACTGCAGCATACAATTTGATCCAACCATGTGTTTTACGTCGATGGCGCTCATTGGGGGTGTGTATAGAGTTCGGAGGGGCTCCTACATCCCAAGCGCAATAAACAAGCCATCTCGTGGCACCAACCAGTCCCTCGGCCTCAATGTCATATACCATTATTGCGGTGTGCAGCCCGAGCCATCCATAATTACAAAAAAATCAATATAAGCCCTTCAGGCACTTTTAAATCAGTAATCCACAACCCAAAATATCATTTAAATATCAGTTGAGTTTCCAAGTTTAGAAAAAGGGTTGAGTTCGCAAAACAATACTGAAAACCTTAGAAAGAGGCTAAACAACGTGCAAAGTATGCAAATTAGTGAAATCAATCCCTATAGGATTCAAAGAACAGGCAAAAAGCCCAGACACAACAGTAAAAAATAAGTAACAATGATTTCCAACAAGTTCTAGCAGAAAAACACAGTAAAACATCACTATGACGGACCAAGTCATAATACTCAATAACTAACAGCCCCGCACTCATCATAGAGTACATGCATCGCCTCAATATAGCGGTACAATGTGAAAGTTCAGGGTTTCAAACCCTCAGTTCATCATTTATACACATTGCTCACCTCAAGTCGGCCCAGAATCTAGCTTGCTATGCCCTTTTCCTCTCGAATTGGCCTCCCGGGCGCTAAATCTGATCAAATCCACAAGGAATATATTACGATAGGCTATGGGAATATAACCAAATTGAAAAGACTCGAAAAACACAAAAATTATGAAGTTGGAAAAACCCGAGCCCACTTCTTGAAAAAATATGAAATTTACATCTTCGTATTCCTCGTCTCACCACGAGTCCATGCATATCAAATTTATCAAAATCAAAGTTCAAATGCCCTTTCAAATTCTAAATTTTCATTTAAAAAATCAAGCCCTAGTTCTTCCAAATTTTTACCCAAATTTCCAAGAATTAAAGGTTGATTCTTCAATAAAATGGTGTTTTTAGGTCACAAGACTTACCTCCAATCAATTTCCGTCAAAACACTTTTCAATTTCTACCAAAAAGCTCTTAAGGTGGTTAAAAATGGAGGAACAATAAAAAGACTCGCGGATCAAATAATAATAGAAAAACCCTTCTACCTAACGACTTTTGCTTCTGCGGTCACGCTTCCGCTTAAACGGGACCGCTTCTGCAGCCAAAATCCTGCTATTGTGGCCCTCATTAAAAAGAATCCAACTTCCGCTTTTGCGGCTCGGATTTCGCTCCTGCAGAACTCCCTCCTAACGACCCAAACAGCTTGTGCGGTTAACCACCCGCTCCTGCGGGCCTGCTGATGCGATAATTTATCCTCTTCTGCGGAATTGCTCTTCCCAACCATGGACCGCTTCTGCGGTCAAGATCTACGCTGAAGCATCTTCGCTTATGCGGTCAAAAATGCGCAGAAGCGAGTAGACCACAAGCAGCACACCTTCAGCAATATGAAATTTCAAAAACTCCCCGTTTAACCTCCCGAACTCACCGTGAGGCCCCTCGGACCTCAACTAAAATTACCAACATCCTAAAACCTTATTCAAACTAGTTCCACACATCAAACAACGCTAAAATCATCAATCACATCGAATTCAAGCCTAAGTTTCTTAAAAACTTCTGAATTACGTATTAGATCCAAATCCCGCCAAAAATACCTTCAAATGACATGATATTTTTCACACATATCCAAAAGCACCTGACGGAGCTGCTAGTAACTCTCGAAATTCCATTCAGATCCTCGGATCAAAAACTCACCCAGCAACCGGAATTCGCCAAACTACTAACTTCACCAACTCAAGCCTAATTCTACATCGGACCTCAAAAATAAATTTCGATTACACTCCTAAGTCCAAATTATCCTCCGAAGCTAACGGAATCACTAGAAATCATATTCGATCCCTCTAACTCACTAGTCAACATTCGATTGATTTTTTCCAATATATGCCTTCCTTAAAGAGACTAAATGTCTCATTTTCTACCAAAACCAAATCAATTCGACTATAGCTCACCAAATGGCGATAATTAAATATGAAAAAATATTAAACAGGGAAAATGGGCGGTAACACATGAGACGACGAGGCGGTAACACATGAGACGACAGGTCGGATCGTCACCGTTTCGAATCATATGATTTCTATCTTGGACATCTTAACTGAATCCCATTATGTTTCCTCTTACTCTAGTAAAGTACATCTGCCTAATGGAAACACTACTTATGTAACACATACAGGATCATTAAATCTTTCTAATGACCTAGAACTTTATACTCCCTCCGTTTCAATTTATGTGAACCTATTTCCTTTTTAGTCTGTGCCAAAAAGAATGACCACTTTCCTTATTTGGAAACAATTTACCTTTATGAAATGATATATAGCCACTCAAAATAAAGGTGCCTCATTTTACACCACAAGATCAAAAGTCTTTTCTCTTTTCTTAAACTCCGTGCCCAGTCAAATGGGTTCACATAAATTGAAACGGAGGGAGTATATCTTTATATTCCTAACTTCAAATGCAATTTGTTATTTGTTTCAAAGTTAACTAAAGAATTGAAGTGTTTATTCTTTCTTGAGTTCTGCATTTTTCAAGACCGCTATAATGGAAGGGTGAGGGGGATTTTTAATTAGAAGGATAGACTTTACATACTTCAACCTACCTAGATACTACCACCTGTTAAAGGTACCTGAAACACCTTCAATTCCTGCTTTCGACACTTTTATACCTTCAGCAATTCCAACCTCTACTTTTCCAGTCCTAGAGTCATCTAATGTCTCATCAAAGTCATGCTCACATTATTCCATTTGCAACCAAAGATTTTGTTATGCTCCAGTACCAATATTACAAAAGATTCCTTCGTTGAAGAATAATTTATTGAATTAGCAAGGCAAACTAGATTTTCTTTTCCAACTAGTACAAAGAAGAGTTTATGTCCTTTTGATCTTGTACACACGAATGTCTGGGGTCCTTATATACAATGTACTTATAAAATATACATAAATATTTCCTTACTATTGTAGATGATTATTCTAGAATGACTTGGATCTACTTGATGGGAATGAAAAGCGATGTGTTCATTTTAATAAAATTATTTCTTACCCTTGTCAAAAATTAGTTTTCTACCACAATTAAGATCATAAGATCAGATAATGGTCTTGAATTCTTAAATTCTCAGTGTTCAAATATTTTCTTATCAATTGGCATTTTACATCAAAGTTTTTATGTATACACTCCTCAGCAAAATAAAGTGGTAGAAAGAAAACACAGACATTTACTTGAAATGGCTAGAGCCCTTTGGTTTCAAACTTATGTACTATTAAAATTCTGGGGGAATGTGTACCCGCTGTAGCCTTTCTTATTAACAGATTACCATCTTCAGTCCTATTTGGGAAATATCCTTATGAGGTTTTTCATAGACATCCTCCCATACTAGACATCATTGGAGTTTTGGATGTCTTTGTTATGCAACCACCTTACATAATACGGGCAAGTTTTCACAAAGAGCCATACATTCTATCTTCATGGTTTATTCAATTTCTCAAAAGGGTTATGGATTATACAACATCTTTACTGGTCTTTCTTTGTCAGTAGGGATGCTTCTTTCAAAGAAACAATGTTTCCATTTAAGATCCTCAATCCACCTTCCTACATACTCTATCTCCAAGATCATTACCTGCATTTCCTATCAGTGCTCCAACTTTCCTTTGTGATCATTCTTTTCTTGCTTCTATCGATCCCTTACCACCTACAACTCTAGACTCTGATTCTCCTTCAACTTCTTTTGAACATTGCTTATCTCCATCTACCTCCTTTCCTATGTCGTATCCACTTCACTCATCTTCATCTACCTCTCTAATTTCTTCTCCAACTCCATCATCCTCTCATGTCATGTCTGATTTTCCTCCAATATTATATTCAGCACCACTGCACCAAGATCTGCATCCTACTCCTATAGCTCCCTTAAGAAAGTATAGAAGGCCATCTAAACCACCCTTGTGGCTTACAAACTTTGTAGATCAAGTCAAACTTTCATCCTCCACTCCTTATTCAATAATAGATTCCATTAATTACCATTCATTTTTCTCTTTCTATCAAACATGTCTATCTTCCTATTCATCTATTGTTGAACCAACCTCTTTTGATTAAGTTGTCACTGATAGCAATTGGGTACAAGTTATGAAAATTGCGATTCAAGTATTCACAGACAATAATACCTGGGAGTTAGTGACTTTGTCTACAGGGTAGTGTTTGATAGGTTGTAAGTGGATTTACAAGGTCAAATACAAAGTTGATGGATCTATAGAGAGGTATAAAGTCAGGCTAGTAGCCAATGGGTTTACTCTTCAAGAGGGTCTAGATTATCACAAGACCTTTCTGTAGTTAAAATGGTCACACTTAGGAATGTGGTTGCCTTAGTAGCTCAATATGCTTGGCCCTTGTTCCTTATGGATATTTATAATGCATTCCTCCAAGGTGATCTTTCAGAGGAGGTCTACATGTCCTTCCCACAAGGCTTTGGTAGTCAGGGGGAGACTAGAGTGTGTAGACTACTCATGTCCTTGTATGGTCTGAAGCGGGCCAGCAGGCAATGGAACTTGAAGTTAACTTCAGCTCTTGTAAAGTTTTAGCCAAAGAAAACTGAACTATTCCTTGTTTACCAAAAGAAGTGGTAGAGATATAGTAATCATATTAGTATATATATAGATGATCTCCTAATTATAGGAAGTGTCAATGATCTAATACAGGATGCCAAAAGGATTTTGAATGGTAATTTCAAGATAAAAAATTTAGGGGAGCTCAAATTTTTCTTGTTATTGAATTTGCAAGATCATACAAAGGCATTGCCATGAATCAGAGGAATTACGCCTTAGAGCTTATCTCGAAATGTGGTTTTAGGCGGAGACCAGTTACATTTCCACTTAATTAAAATATGAAGCTAAGTAATGTGTAATATGATATTTTTTGGGGATAAAAAGAGAATGATCATGAACTTGAAGACAAAAGAGTATATCAGAGGTTAATTGGTAGACTTCTATATCTTGCAATCATAAGACCAAATATCTCTTTTGCGGTTCAGATTCTAAGTCAGTTCATGGATGCACCAAAGCAATCTCACAATGAAGCATCCCTAAGAGTAGTAAAATATATAAAAATAGTCCAGGGAAAGGTCTGCTAATGAGTAGCAAAAAAGTGGCAAGGTTATTACATTTTGTGATGTTGATTGGGCATCATGCCCCGTAACCAGAAAATCAGTAATAGGCTATTGCATAAAACTTGGAGATTCAATGATTTCCTAAAAATCCAAGAAGTATAGTACAATTTCAAGAAGCTCAGCAGAAGCAGAGTACAAGAGTATGGCCAGTAGTGTGGCGTAGTTGGTATGGTTACAAGGATTACTTGAAGTTCTAGGTATGAAAGTTGATTTACCCATGGAGTTATACTATGACAATAAAGTAGCATTGCAGATTGCATCTAATTATATGTATCATGAACGTACAAAGCATATAGAAATTGACGGTCATTTTATTAGAGAAAAGTTGCAAGCAAACATGATAAAACTAACGCATATACCCAGCAAGGAGTACATATAAGACATATTGACCAAGGTACTTGGGAAGCAGCTGCACAGTAAAATGGTTAGCAGGTTGGGTATGATAAACATTTTTCATCACCCAACTTGAGGGGGGCTATTGAAATTATCATGTGTAGTATGAAGTTGTACATAAGCAATGGCAGTTGTACATAGTTGATTAGTATTAGTTTAGCACTAATAATTAGTTGTATATATTGTTAGAGGAAGTTAGAATAAGGTTTATATATGTAAGGGTTACACACGTGTACATTGAGGTGAGAGTGAAATTTTTCTAAAACTTTCCTCTCTCTACTCTCTGCTCTCTCTTTCTTAGCTCAAAGAACAGATCTCTTCTTCCTTTCAATTTTTTTCCGAAGTACTTATAAGCTAATAGTGCACGTGGATAAAATGTAACAAGAGGTGTGAAAAAAACTAAAATGTTAATTATTTGCACTTGACAATGTATAGATATTTGTACATCGTTAAGTTAAGCTGATTTCTAATAACAAGTAATTCTTCATAGAAGGCTGAATACTATAACTTGAAAAGAATAGACAAAATTCACCAAATGGATCTGGCCCTTACTATCTCTTTGGTTGCTTATAACCAGTTAAATTGCACATAATGTAAAAAAAATTCACACTATTCAAATATATATATAGAGAGAAAAGTTAAATCTGAATACGTTTTATTAATCGTAATAAGAAAAGGAAGAATGCGTGCTGAAGAAAGTCACCCTTAATGTGCTCGTACACGTAACAATAAACATTTGCGAATTTTGTTCATACAACGACTTGAATAGCGGCTTACACTTTTTTTTATTATAAGACAATATAAACCTGTTCAAACAAATAATACTACAAAGGGAAGATCACCTAATTAGGTAAACAGTGTCAAATAGATAGATATAAACTGTATTCTTTGTTGAGGTTTAGTTATGAAATAAAGCCTTCCTCAGAGTTGCTAACCATTCATTATTAGTAGTAATTATTTTCTTGTTCTTTTGTGCTGAAACTTGTGTTTATAACCCTAAAACCCTGTTCTTGCTCTTCACTCAAACCTAACAAAAAAGTACAAGCACATTTCTTTTTCTATTGCTATTTTCAAATGGCATCCAAAATCAATGTGATGGCTCTAGTTATTATTCTTGTGGCCGTTTTTGGTATTGGAGCTTTAGCTCAATCAAGTTGCATGACTATACTTGTAAGCTTGTCCCCATGTTTGAATTATGTTAGTGGAAATTCATCAACACCATCTTCATCTTGCTGCTCAGGACCATCTAGTGTTGTCCAGTCCAATCCAATCCTCAATGTCTTTGCTGGTGGTTCTAATCTCGGCATTGCCATTAATCAAACTCTTGCTCTTGCATTACCTAGTGGCTAGTGCATGTAATTTACAAACTCCTCCGGTGAGCCGGTGTAATGGTAAGATAAAATCTCTACTTTTCTATTCTACGAGCATTGACACTGTAAATTAAATAATAATTATAGATAACTGTTCATAATAAGTGAAATTAATAACCTGAAAAATAAAACAGCTAACCTGGTAAAATAGGTTAAGACTCTATAGTGTCAATGCGTATAAGGTAAATACTTGAACAATTATTATATTCAATTGAACTAACTGATTTCTGAGCTGAGAGTCTTTCGGAGACAGCATCTGCCTTATTAAAAATAGGGATAAAGTCTATGTAAACACTACTATCCTCAGACCCTACTTGTGGAATTAGACTGGGTCTATTGTCATTGTTGTTGAACTAACTGAGTGTTCTGTGCATGCATTAAGCAGCTGCAAATGGACCAACTGCTTCAGCTGCTGTACCAGCAAGTTCTCCAGCAGGATCCACTACCCCATCTGATTCCTCAAATGAACATCCAACAACTCCATCAGGATCAGGCTCCACTGTTCCAACAGGTAAATTCAAAAGATTTAACTTATATACACTTACAGTAGCAACATATTTATACACTATCAACGTATTTTAACATGTTATAGTTCGTTGCATTATCGACATGATTTTTCAAGTTACTAGTCCCACTATACTGATATCGGTGATGCGAACGCTTTCATTGATGTATACTTAGGTACTACAGGTTCTAAAACAGTTCCTTCAACACCTGGATCAGCATCAGAAGAAAACAACTCAAAATTTTCAATCAGTTTAGTTTGATTCCTACTCTTTGTTGCATCATTTGCTTTCACTTCCAGAGGATTCTGAGTTTATGGAGAAAAAAGTCATTTTTATGTCAATGTTGTATTGATAACACAGTGTTACTGCTATTCTGTTTTGTTTCTCTGTTTTTAGTAGGAGTGTCACATTGGTTGTAATTTAGCTATTTATTGTTGCTTATTTGATTAATGTATTGCTCTTTGTTCAATCAGTTGTTTTAAGATAATATAATTATGGAAATTTTACACCCTATAGAAAACCTTACTATCATATTTATCAATAATAAATACCATTTAAAAATATTACATCATATAGATACCTTTTATCCTAAATAACAAATTAGTTATTTATGGTTATATCCTAAATTTAAGGCACCATATATGCCAAAAAAGATATTTCTCTCTCCTTTTTTTTTTTTAATTTCTCTCACATACTTACCGTAAAACTTCCCCCAAATACTTTCTCTCTTTTTCACATACACTTTCCTCCACCATTACCACGTCTTCTACTTTGGAACAATTTGTGCAGCCAAGTACAGATAAAGAATCTGCGTAACTCTTCAAACATTAACAAAAAGAAGAGAAAGAGAAATCAATTGTATTCAGCTGTATTCTATTTATATTCAGTTGTATTCATATACAGATAAAGAATCTACTTAACTCTTCAAACATTAACAAAAAGAAGAGAAAGAGGAATCAATTGTATTCAGCTGTATTTTATTTATATTCAGTTGTATTCATACAACATTCATATTCAGAAGTATTTCAGTTGTATTTACATTTGTTAATAAATTGTATTCAGCTGTATTCATCTGTATTCAGACGTATTTTTTCTTCATTCTCTTGTATTCAACTCTATTCATAAGTTTTTATAGAGTTCTCTTGCATTAGTTGTCGGTATCTTGAATACAAGCTGCTGGACGCATTTAAATCAATTTGTTAGTAAATTGTATTCAGTTGTATTCATATGTATTCAAATTGAAGTGCGTTCTGCACAGAGTTAGCTCATTTAGTTTCACATAGTCGCATCCTCAGCAAAGTAGAGATTGGGACAACAGAAATATAGAAAATTCCTGAATTCATTTGCTTACTAAAATCACAATAATGTGGTAACATTAGAATAAGATACTGACAATGAATTAGAAGATAATACAGATAATTAAATGGCCCTCTTTTCAACTTCGAATAAAATTGAGAGGAAAACAAAGCACTGTTTTTGGCTTCTTCACGTTTCTCGTTTTCTTTATTTTACAAGAATACAGATTAATTAGGTATCTTTCAAGTTTGTTGAGTAAAATTAGGAAAATCAATTTGGTTAGATTTTGTTCCGTTTTTAGAATGCTTAACGTTCCAAAAATTACGCTTAGGCATTACGGTATTTATCTTTAATAGTATTTGAATACAGTAAAATACATATCCAAATTAGCTGGGATTCGTGTTTTACTGCCTACTTTTTTGATTGTATTATTAAATACATCTACTTAAATACAGAAAATACAGTTTAGATTTTGGTAAAAGATATCTATAACACGTAATATAGCAAAAGGTATCTATAAATTGCTAATTAACACTAAAAGATGGTTCTTTCTGAAAAATTCTCATTAATTATTCTTTCATCACATAAACAGATAGTATTTGTTTTTTGTCCCTTCATTTATCTTTCTAAAATGTGGCTTCATAATTCAATTCATTGTTGGAAGAACAGTTTGCTCAAAAGTTATCATATACCTTATGAGTGTGAAAACAATATAAATAAATCACGGGAAAATCATAGCAAACCGTAATAATCTGTTGGACCAAATGAAGGATGCGAAAATAAGTACTCAGAGTTAGGAGGAGAAACATTAAAAGCCTTTATTGATAATATTGATTTGGTCTGCCTCTCTATGAAGAGGTTTAGAGCCCTACGATGGTCTTCCACTCTCCTATGGGTATTGTTGTGTCTTTTTCCTCTCTCATGAATAGTGGCGAAGAAGAAGCCCCTCTTTCTAGGGTTTCTCTCTTGGTATTTATAGCTGTGAGCTTCGTGAGCTGGCAATAAGTCGCCGTGATCACGTTGGAATTTCGCCTTCATGTGGTAGATGGCCGTAGCCTTGTTGTTCGAATCAGATAAGAGTTAAATACCTTTAATTCTGAGTGGTCGTACATGTTGACATCTAATTTTGACCCTCGTTTCTTCCAAACTATTTCTTTAAGCATCTAATATCACTAATAATGTAAGTATTGTTATTTTACCATTTTTAGCACAAACCATACCTAATTATTATTTTTATTATCATTTACTTAATATCACTATTGCTAGTATTATTAATACTACAACTACTACTGCTACTACTTGTGACGACCCGGCCCGTCGTCACGGGAATTACCACCCCGTTATGTTGTAATTACATAATTCATGCTTTTATATAAGTGTTAGAGTCTATCGGGGGAGTTAGGAGTGAAATTAAATTGGAAATGAGGCATATAGCCTTTTTGGAGGAAGCTTGAATAAGGAAAGTCAACCCGGAGTTGACTATTTGGTTAGAGGGCTCGGAATCGGATTCTGATGATTCGGTTAGTTCCGGAAGGTGATTTGTGACTTAGGGGAGCGATCGGAATTGAATTTGGAGGCCCGGTGTAGAAATAGGCTTGAATTGGCTAAGGTTGAATTTTGGCGAAATCCGATCGGTAGGTGAGATTTTGATCCGGGAGTCAGAATGGAATTCCGACAGTTGCAGTAGCTCCGTTAGGTGATTTTGGATGTGCCTGCAAAATTTCAGGTCATTCGGACGTCGTTTAGTCGGGTTTTGACAACTTGTGGGTTTTGATATAAATTGGGTTATTTCGAATGAATTTCGTGAAATTAGCGTATATTGATGCATTCTCTATGACTTTGAGCAGATTTGGCATCCGAGGAGATTGATTTGCGAGGCCAAACGTAAGGCGGACTAAGGCTTCTACCGGATCGAGGTGAGTGGTGGTAGTAAATAATGTACCGAGGGTTTGAAACCTCGTACTTGCACTTTACAGTGCTATGTTGAGATGAGACACGCGTCATGTGACAGGCGTGATAACATTGTGATTGGGGGTTCGGACTTAGTCCTTCCCGGCTAATAGAATACTGTGTTGTACAACTGTTAATGAGGTTATAACTGTACCATTGGGCTAATAGCCATGTTTGGGGCCTCGTGCCGATCCGTAGAGCATTAGGGAACCTATAGAGCTAGGTGACCTTTATATCGTGTCGGAAATATACACTCAGCCATAGCTCTAGCCGTATAGCATAATATGAGCCCGTACTAGATGTGTACATCGAGAGAGATTATCTAGGGTGGAATTCCCCGTTCTAGCCGAGTGGGGCTCGAAAGGCCAAGTCTATACCGATCGAGATGAGATAGGTCGAGGACCCACTACGAGATGTTATATCGGGCCTGAAAATGCCAAGTCTATATTAACCGAGACAGGTTCAAACGACCCATTGTGATATATTATATCGGGCCCGAGAGGCCAAGTGCATACCGACTGGATATGGTCGAGGACCCATTACGAGGTATTATGTATATAGATACCTATATTGGACCGGACTGCACGCCGCAGTAATATACATGTGATATACATGTAATATACATGCGTGGACGCGATCGCACGCCGCAGTATTATTGCGCTCGGGCCGTAGGAGCCCCTTCGGAGTCCGAGTCCGCACACATTCCAGCCGAGCGCCGGTATACTATGGGATCGGGCCGCACGCCGCAAAGCGAAGTATATATGTTGGATCGGACCGCACGCCGCAGCGCGATATACGTTGGACCTGGCCGCACGCCATAGCACCATAGCGCTTGGGCCTAGTGAGCCCCTCCGAAGTCCGTATACACCCCCAGCGAGCGCCGTCGACGTCAAATGGAGCGGGCTGCGCGCCGCAGCGCGGTATATGTATTGGAGCGGGCTGCACGCCGCAACATTATACTTAATCATATCCTACTATTTACTTAGATACTTATACATTATAGACATACGTATGTGCCTTTATATGTTGAGATGGCCGTACACCGTAGGGGTACGAGCGAGGGCTTGTTCAGTGTGGAAATCTTGTAGAGATAAATGTATATTGGAGGTTAAAGTACTACTATAGTGAGGACGTACTTGTAAAGGTTGCCTTAGAACTGCTAAGTGATAGCACAGGAGTTCTTACTTTCAGTTATTATTTATTATTGTTACTCACCTGAGTTGAAATATACTCACCCCACTCCCCTGCACTTTCTGTGCAGATCCACAGGTGCCCGAGAGCAGTTGAGACATTGTAGCTGCTGATCCTTGTCTACTTTTGTGGAGATTACGAGGTAGCTGCCAGCGTCCGCAGAGCTTGTTTTCTCCTTCTTTATCATCTTGTTGATTTCCTATTTGTCTAGACTTGGTTGTATTAGGATGCTATTCTGTAGAGGCTCAGTCTCGTGACACCACAATATGTTTGGGACCGTATTTTGTATGTTTTGACGTTTCGGTTATCACCTGTTATGACTAACTACTGTTTAAGTTTAATTTATTTAATAATTGGCTGGTTAAAAGGATAATATGGTCGGGCTTGCCTAGCATCGTGTTGGGCGCCATCACGACCAGGGTTTGGGTCGTGACATGTTGATTCTTCTATTTCTTGTCTCGCGAGTCATGAGCCGGTTGGTAGAGTCTCGTGGATCGGTGCGGGGACGCCTGTACTTATCCTCGGGAGGCCGCAAACCTTTTTAGGAAAAGTTTCAATTCTTGGAATTCTTGTCGTGCGATTACTTTTGACTCGAACTGAACTTTGACATTCTATTCTCTCGCATATGGCGAGAACTCGATCATCCGGACGTGGAGGACGACCACCACTACCACCTACTAGAGGTCGCGGACGCGGTCGTGGTCGTGGCGGAGTTAGGCACTGACGCAGGCGCCACCGACCCACGTGCCCCCTGCTGCGCAGGATGCCAAGAAGACTCGCATCGTGCACCACCGTGCTCATTGCTATTCCGGTCCACAAGAGACCCCGGCTCGTATACTAGCAGTCCGCACCGGCCTAGCACAGTGCGGTTTCAGTTACTACTGCAGCAGCCGCATCGGGGATCGGGGTGGTCATCGTACCCCCGCAAGACGCACTCCGCAGCCGCAGCAGCGGGGCATACAGCACACCGCAGGCTCCTCCGGCTCAGCCCGTGGTTCAAGTACAGCCGGCAGATCATGTTTAGGGGGACATGGTCCCAGCTATGACTGACGACGAGCAGCGTCGTCTCGAGAGGTTCAGCAAATTATCTCCTCCAGTGTTCACTGGTGCTCCGAGCGAGGACGCCCAAGGATTTCTGAACAAGTGCCATCGGATGATCCGTACGGCAGGGATCTTGGAGTCCAGCGGTGTGTCTTTCACTACCTTTCAGTTCCAGGGGCCAGCCTTCGCTTGGTGGGAGGCTTATGTGCGCCGCAGACCAGCAGGGGCAGCACCACTATCATGGCCAGTGTTCTCCACCTTGTTCTTGGAGAAGTGGGTGCCTCGATCGTAGAGAGAAGAGATGCGTAGGCAATTTGTAGGTCTCCGCCAGGGAGACATGTCAGTGTCATAGTATGAGATCAGATTTACAGAGTTGTCTAGATATGCATCGTGGTTGGTTCCTACCGACAGAGACAGGATTGGACGCTTTGTGGATGGCCTTATCTATCCCGTCAGTATTATGATGACCCGAGAGAGGGTTTTGAGCCGTACTTTTGAGGATGCTGTGGATATCGCTTGCGATATAGAGATAGATCGTCACAGAGAGCGAGATGAGAGGGATTCCAAGAGGCCTCGAGGATCAGCTAGTTTTAGTGACACTCAAACCGGAGGCCAGGGTCAGCAGAGCCGAGGTCGCTCTTTCAGGTCTTCACAGTCGGGCCGCTCAGATCTCCGTAGGTGGTCTTCTAGCTAGGGTTATCAGGGTTCGCACCAGAGCCAGCCATCTCTCAGCTCTATGCCAGCTTAGAGTTCTTCACAGGCCCCATCTGTCCAGGGTTCATCTCGGCCTAGTTCATCAGCTGGACACTCCAACGCTAGGGGTCCTCATCAGTCTCAACCCCCAGCACCTGGGAGTTGCTTCGAGTGCGGAGAGTTTGGGCACATCCGCAGAGAGTGTCCCCATCTTGTCTCCAGGTCATATCAGCAAAGGGGACATCCCTCATCATCTGGCCCTTCTACTTTAGCACCCGCCCCGCCAGCTAGGGGTGAGGGTCGGTCAGCTAGGGGTCGCCCACGAGGAGGATGCCGATCAGGCGGACAGGCTAGATGCTATGCTCTTCAGGGCCGATCTGAGGTCGTTGCTTCTAATGCTGTCATTACAGGTATTATTTCAGTCTGCCACAGAGATGCCTCAGTATTGTTCGCTCCTGGTTCTACT
Organism: Nicotiana noctiflora; assembly: GCA_032618575.1. Lineage (NCBI taxonomy): Eukaryota > Viridiplantae > Streptophyta > Magnoliopsida > Solanales > Solanaceae > Nicotiana > Nicotiana noctiflora. The sequence goes on from JASVEL010005904.1 coordinate 142,266, forward strand.
TATTCTTATGTGTCTACATATTTTGCTCCTCATTCTGGCACGACCCGAGGGTGTCTTGCGTTGCCAATACATGTGTCTACCCCGGTGGGGGACACTATTGTTGTGGACCACGTATACCGGTCCTGTTTGGTCACTATTGGAGGTCTGGAGACCCGAGTAGACCTGTTGCTTCTCAGCATGATTGATTTTGATGTTATATTGGGCATGGACTGGCTATCTCCATGTCACGCTATTCTGGACTGTCATGCTAAGACAGTCACTTTGGCTATGCCGGGCATTCAGAGGATCGAGTGGCGAGGCACGACCGAGTATGTACCTAGCAGGGTAATATCTTTCCTCAAGGCCCAACGAATGGTTGGGAAGTGATGTCTCTCTTATTTAGCATTTGTGCGGGAGGTCGAGGCCTAGACTCCCAGTATTGATTCTGTTCCCATTGTGCGAGACTTTCCTGATGTGTTTCCCTCAGACCTGCCGGGCATGCCGCCGGACATGGATATTGATTTTGGTATCGATTTGGTGCCAGGCACTCAGCCTATTTCTATTCCTCCGTATCGTATGGCACCAGCTGAGCTGAAGGAATTGAAGGAGCAGCTCCAGGAACTCCTAGATAAGGGGTTCATTCGGCCGAGTGTGTCGCCGTGGGTGCACCGGTCCCGTTTGTTAAGAAGAATGATGGATCCATGAGGATGTGTATTGACTATAGGCAGCTAAACAAAGTAACAGAGAAGAATAAGTATCCTCTTCCTCGTATTGATGATTTGTTTGATCAGCCTCCGTGAGCTAGGGTGTTCTCGAAGATCGATCTTCGTTCGGGCTACATCAGCCGAAGATTAGAGAGTCCGACATTACGAAGACTGCATTAGGACCATATATGGTCACTACGAGTTCCTCGTGATGTCTTTGGGCTAACCAACGCCCTAGAGCAGCATTTATGCATCCGATGAACAGCTGTATTCAGGCCGTATCTTGATTCATTTGTGATCGTATTCATCGATGACATACTTGTCTACTCTCGCCAGGAGGAGCATGCTCGGCACTTCAGTGTTGTGTTGCAGATTGAGAGAGGAGAAGCTCGTATGCCAAGTTCTCCAAACGCGAGTTCCGTTCGAGTCCGTGGCATTTCTGGGACATGTAGTGTCCCGCGATGGTATTCGGTAGATCCGATGAAGGTCGAGGCAGCGCGTAGTTGGCCCGCACCGACCTCGCCATCGAGATCCGTAGCTTTCGGGATTGCGTGGTATTATCGCCGATTCGTTCGGGGGTTCTCTTCTATTGCTTCACCCTTGACTAGATTGACTCAGTAGGGTGTTCCTTTCTTATGGTCCGAGGAGGGCGAGGAGAGCTTTCGTAAGCTCAAGACAAGCACCGACCACAAGCACTCGCCCTGATTCTACCGACATGCCTTCGTGTTCTTATATCGTATATCGCGATGCCTCGTGAGCGGGCATTGGTTGTGTGTCGACGCAGTGAGGTAGGGTCATCGCTTACGCCTCTCGCCGCCTGAAGCCCCACGTGTAGAACTACCTCGTTCATGATTCGGAGCTAGCAGCCCATAGTTCATGCCTCGAAGATTTGGAGGCATTACCCGTATGGTGTCTCATGCGAGGTGTTCACGGATCATCGCAGCCTTCAACACTTATTCAGACATAAGGACCTTAATTTGAGACAACGGAGGTGGTCGGAGTTGCTTAAGGACTATGATATCACTATTTTGTATCATCCGGGAAGGCCAATGTGGTGGCCGATGCCTTGAGTCGGAAGGCGGTTAGCATGGGCACCTTAGCTTTCATCCCAGTTGGGGAGAGGCCATTTGCTTATGATGTTCAGGCCCTAGCCAATCGGCTAGCGAGATTAGATATTTCTGGAGCCGAGTCGAGTGTTGGCTTGTATTGTTTCTCGATCTTCCTTATATGATCGCATCAGAGAGCGACAAGATGATGACCCACATTTGCTTGTCCTTGCGACGCAGTGCATCATAACGATGCCGTAGATGTGACTATCGACAGTCGATGGTGTTTTGAGCGACGCAGTGCCGTATACGTGTGCCCAATGTTGATGGCTTTCGTGGGTTGATATTAGAGAGGCACACAGTTCGCTGTACTCTATTCACCCGAGTGCCGCAAAGATGTACCAAGACTTGAGACAAAACTACCGGAGGAGAACGAAGATGGATATTGTTAGACACGTAGCTAGTTGCCTCAATTGCCACAGAAGTCAAATACGAGCATCGCAGACCCGGCGTGTTCTTCAGCCGTATGGTTATTCCCGAGTGGAAACGGGAGAGAATCACCATGGATTTTGTTACATCGGGCTACCTCTGGACGCCGATGAAGTTTGATTCCGTACGGGCGATCGTTGATCGACCGACTAAGTCCGCACATTTCATCCCGGTTAGTACTACTTACTCATCGGAGCGGTTGACAGTGATCTTTATTCGGGAGATTGTCGTTGGTACGGGGTCCCGTTGTCTCATTATATCCGACGCAGGCACCTCGCTCACTTCCCGCTTTGGAGAGCATTTCGTAACGGAGACGGGTACGAGGGCCGAGCCGAGCACGAACATTTCACCCCCGTACGTACCGGCGTCCGAGCGTACTATTCGCATCCCGGAGGATATGTCGCGGTACGTGTGATTGATTTTGGTGGTTCGTGGGACGAATTCTTACCACTTGCTGAGTTTGCCTACAACAACGTTCTCAGTCGAGTATTCAGATGGCCCCGTACGAGCATTGTATGGCAGACGGTGTAGATCTCCCGTGGATGGTTTGAGCCCTGGCGAGGTTAGGATTGATAGGGACTGAGTTAGTTCATGATGCTCCGGATAGAGCAAAGTCGATCCACAGAGAGGCTTCGTGCACGCGAGTCTCGCCAGAAGAGTTATGCGACCGTAGAGTTCGAGAGTTGTCGTTCATGGTCGGTGACAGAGTATTGTCGAGCATTTCACCCATGCAGTGGTGTCACGAGGTTCGGAGGAAAGTGGAAGCCGAGTCCCGTGCATATCGTCCCTTTTGAGATACTCGTAGAGAGTCGGAGAGGTGGCATGCGAGTTAGCCTCTGCCACCCGCTTATCCAGCGTTCATCCCGTATTCCACGTGTCTATGCTCCCAAGCACATCGGAGATCCGTCTCATGTATTGGACTTCGGTACGATTCAACTTGATGGTGATCTATCCTACGACGTGGAGCCTATTGCTATTTTTGGGTCGTCAGTGAGAAAATCGAGGTCCAAGCGAGATCGTACTCGTTAATTCGGTTATAAAGGTCGGCCCATGGATGAGGCTACTCGGGAGGTCGAGCACGAGATGCGAGCGCATACCCTCGCCTATTTCGAGACTTCGTGTATGTTACTCGACCCGCTCGAGGACGAGTGCTTGCTTAACAGGGGGAGAATGTGACGACCCGCCCGTCGTCACGGGAATTACCACCCCGTTATGTCGTAATTACATAATTCATGCTTTTATATAAGTGTTAGAGTCTATCGGGGGAGTTAGGAGTGAAATTAAATTTGAAATGAGGCATATAGCCTTTTTGAAGGAAACTTGAATAAGGAAAGTCAACCCGGAGTTGACTATTTGGTTAGAGGGCTCGGAACCGGATTCTGATGATTTGGTTAGTTCCGGAAGGTGATTTGTGACTCAGGGGAGCGATCGGAATTGAATTTGGAGGCCCGGTGTAGAAATAGGCTTGAATTGGCTAAGGTTGAATTTTGGCGAAATCCGAATCGGTAGGTGAGATTTTGATCCGGGGGTCGGAATGGAATTCCGATGATTTGAGGATTCCGAATATGTGATTTTTGTAATTTTTCGACAAGTGTACCAAAAGTCTGGTTTTGACAACTTGTGGGTTTTGATATAAATTGGGTTATTTCGAATGAATTTCGTGAAATTAGCGTATATCGATGCATTCTCTATGACTTTGAGCAGATTTGGCATCCGAGGAGATTGATTTGCGAGGCAAGCGCAAGGCGGATTGAAGCTTCTACCGGTTCGAGGTGAGTGGTGGTAGTAAATAATGTACTGAGGGTTTGAAACCTCGTACTAGCACTTTACAGTGCTATATTGAGATGAGACACGCGTTCTATGACGGGCGTGGTGACATTGTGATAGGGGGTTCGGACTTAGTCCTTCCCGGCTAATAGAATACTGTGTTGTATGACTGTTAATGAGGTTATAACTGTATCATTGGGCTAATAGCCATGTTTGGGGCCTTGTGCCGATCTCTAGAGCATTAGGGAACCTATAGACCAGGTGACCTTTATATCGTGTCGGAAATATACACTCACCCATAGCTCTAGCCGTATAGCATAATACGAGCCCGTACTAGATGTGTACACATTGAGAGAGATTATCTAGTGTGGAATTCCCCGTTCTAGCCGAGGTGGGCTCGAAAGGCCAAGTCTATACCGATCGAGATGAGATAGGGTCGAGGACCCATTATGAGATGTTTTATCGGGCCCGAAAGGCCAAGTCTATACTAACCGAGACAGGGTCGGAGGACCCACCGTGATATATTATATCGGGCCTGAGAGGCCAAGCCGCATACCGATCGGGATAGTGGTCGAGGACCCATTATGAGGTATTATGTATATAGATACCTATATTGGACCGGACTGCAGCCGCAGGAATATACATGTGATATACATGTAATATACACGCGGGACCCGATCGCACGCCGCAAAGACTATCGCGCTCGTCGCAGGAGCCCTTCGGAGTCCGCAGTCCGCACACATTCCACCGAGCGCCGGTATACTATGGACCGGCCGCACGCCGCGCGCAGTATATGTTGGACCCGACCGCACGCCGCAGAAG